>SMSR01007551.1:34361-82358 GCA_019453355.1 Ceratina japonica | reverse complement strand
CATGTCTTTTAACGTAGAAGGAGGAATTAGTACAAGTAAAGATGAATGAGATTCCTGTATTTCTCCCAGACGAATTCATTCTCCTCCTCCAATTTACTTAATACGTCTCAAACAATGGGTACAGCACTCGCTCTCGCTGATAGGGACTATCAGACGGGCTTTTTGATTATACCGAGATTTTGACTTACCGTTACAGTTGCACTTTCCTCCAGTCGTCTCGATGTCTTCACTCGCGGACAAGTTTTCTGAACGGAACGAAGACTTGATTCTTCGCGACGGCTTGCCAGGATCTCGCGGTCCTCGCGTTGTTCGTTCACTTCATGTCACGGTAATTGCTGTCACAGAACACTTTTGCACAAACCGAGTTGCATCTCGCTGACTTCCGCCCGACGAGCTTCGGTCCGAGTTACCATTTCTGCAAAAGATGACGAAACCTCTTCTGACGATCCGTATTGTAACAAATAGATAAATTTGAAAAATGTTTCGTGCACATGTTGATAACTAAATTAACAAAAAGGTTAGAATACAGTAGAACCTCGGTATACGACATTAATTCGTTCCTGATGTTTCGATTTATATCAAACGAAACTTTGTCGTAAAAAGTAATGTAAAAGTAATTAAAAAGAACTTCTATTCATACAAATATTTACGTTAATAGGGTTATAAAATAATCTAAACGCATAAATAAAAAACGAGATTTTATTATAGAATTTTTAATTTAAACTGCTTTCTAGTTTTGTGTTTCTTTTCATTTGTCTTTTCACAGTCCACGATCAGTAAATGTAATAAAATTTTACTCGAAAGTAAAAATCAGGTGGAACTTTACAAATGTTATCTCACATATGTTAAATTATGTGTGTAACAAATGTTAAATTATGTTGTATACCGAGCAAATATTGTCACGTCCAAAGAGGACGAATTATTCCGAATTTGATTTATTGCAAGGCAGACGTATTGCCAGGTTCCACTGTATTTGAATTACAATTCACATGTTATGCATTTATGGCTCGTTAATGAATCAGATCCATGAATTAACTAAAATTGAATTACAATTTTACATGAGACTCTTAGAAAACTGTACTGACTAGTACTTTAATAATAAAAATTTATATCATTACTGGTTTANAATTGCTGTCACAGAACACTTTTGCACAAACCGAGTTGCATCTCGCTGACTTCCGCCCGACGAGCTTCGGTCCGAGTTACCATTTCTGCAAAAGATGACGAAACCTCTTCTGACGATCCGTATTGTAACAAATAGATAAATTTGAAAAATGTTTCGTGCACATGTTGATAACTAAATTAACAAAAAGGTTAGAATACAGTAGAACCTCGGTATACGACATTAATTCGTTCCTGATGTTTCGATTTATATCAAACGAAACTTTGTCGTAAAAAGTAATGTAAAAGTAATTAAAAAGAACTTCTATTCATACAAATATTTACGTTAATAGGGTTATAAAATAATCTAAACGCATAAATAAAAAACGAGATTTTATTATAGAATTTTTAATTTAAACTGCTTTCTAGTTTTGTGTTTCTTTTCATTTGTCTTTTCACAGTCCACGATCAGTAAATGTAATAAAATTTTACTCGAAAGTAAAAATCAGGTGGAACTTTACAAATGTTATCTCACATATGTTAAATTATGTGTGTAACAAATGTTAAATTATGTTGTATACCGAGCAAATATTGTCACGTCCAAAGAGGACGAATTATTCCGAATTTGATTTATTGCAAGGCAGACGTATTGCCAGGTTCCACTGTATTTGAATTACAATTCACATGTTATGCATTTATGGCTCGTTAATGAATCAGATCCATGAATTAACTAAAATTGAATTACAATTTTACATGAGACTCTTAGAAAACTGTACTGACTAGTACTTTAATAATAAAAATTTATATCATTACTGGTTTATTATTATCATTGCAACTATTGTGTGTATAAATCTTACATATAAATTTTAGAAGACACGGGAAATTATTTGTTCGATGCATTACAGGCAATCATGGAAAAGGGGACGAACAAGGCGAGAACGAACGGCCCGTAGAGGAGCAACTTTGTGTAAAAGTTACAAACCCGGGGGAATGCTTGAGAAGCTTTATAACTTCGACAATCTTAAATCGACGGAACTACTATGTCCGTTGGTGGTAAAGAGTGTTGGAGAAATAGGGAACGAATAGAACGTACGACACAAGGGAGAAGTGAGAGAGAGAGAAGGTGGGCAGGAAGGAAGAGGATGAACGGACAGTTGGGTCGAAGGACGAAGGGATAATGGAAAAGGGTTCGAAACGAGAAAAGTAGCTACGTGTATTATCCCTTGGATTGTTGGAAGCGAGGGCCCACGCTTTGACAATGTCCAGTGCTTTTTATCACAAGTTCGCGTGTCCTCGAAGCTCCATGATCGATCGTATTATTCTATTATACATACCCATGGGAAAGAAGTAAAAGAGAATTATAAATGTTCCATTAATTAATGTCTTATTAAGACGTACGGAAAAAATGGTTTAAATGAAAATATTGCGGAAAGTCTCTTCTATTTGTTAATTCAAAAATAAAATTGTTTATGCTGTTAATTTTCATGTAATACCCGACATCTCCCTAATCATGTATTTTTACAAAAATCATATTTTTTAATGATATTTTTCAGGAACGATACGTGATTGAGGATTTCTATTTTCAGATTCGTTTTTGACATGAGAAACTCTATAAAAATCATGTAGTGGATATTGCAAAAAACAGTGGTTAGGTAAACTATCAGCATGTAAACAAACCTAATAAAATATTTGTTGATCGCATGCAGATTTCAGTTTTATTTACAAGTACGTAAAGATATTTATATTTAAAAGGATGATGGAAGAAATTACTGTGATCATATTCGACGATAACATACGCGCTTAATTCTGATAAAATGGACCTGCTCGGTTATCAATGATTTATATACGTAAATGCATTCGTTCGTGATTTATAATTAACGATAATTTATAACAGACGTTACTTCGACAATTTCGAGAGTGGGAGACACAGAACGTAAAAATATGCAAAGCTGCTACGTCCGTTGGGAAACTGGTAATTAGCGGTACGCAGATGAAAATAGAAATAATACAGTGAAATCTAATTACGTCACGCGCCGGAACACGTAATTTTATAACTTTCCACAGGGAATGGGCAAAGTATGACTTAATTTTATGTAGCGAAATTCTCTCCGATTAAATTAAACGTCCCATAGTGAACTGATTTATTAATTCTCCCGCTTGTTTAAAATTTCTCGAGCTAAGTAGAATTTATCCGGATGGAAAATCCTCTACTCGAAATACTAATACACAAAATGTGAAACCGCCGCCTGAATTATACGATCTGAACGACATTTCCATCGTCAAAAAAAGAACACCACTCCGTAGAGAAGTTTGGAAACCGCTGTTCGACGTCTGAGTGACGTCATTAAAATCGTACGTGCGAACACACGCTTGAAAACGGTCAAAAATAATGAATACTTAAACACGAGCCGTAAGTATGCCCGTCTAGCCGAAGACCTAACTTTTTACGTGGCTGTGCCGACGGGACGCTCGGCTATAACCCAGGGAAAATCACGTCCGAAAGCCGTCTGCCAAAGGGATCGACAGGCCGCGTTAATTTAATGAAAAATTCACGATTGTGCGACGATCACCGTCGCCACGGTGGTCCATGCCCGACGCGACGTTCCGCCGAGAGAACGGGATGCTAGACGTCGGAAGAAGAAGCGACGAAAAGTGACGAAAGAAGAGAGAAAAAGGAACGAGAACGTGTGAAATTAATGACAGTGTTCCGCCTCCTTGTCTTCGTCTATCAACCCTCGCTCTTCCTCTATCTGTCTCTCTCTCTCTCTCTCTCTCTCTCTCTCTGGAACCCTCGGCCGGCATTCCGCCGAAGGCGCAACGTATCGGTAGACAAAAGCGAGCTGTCTCGAATAACGTTAAAACAGTGGAAGCAACCAGTGTGTAGGTAACAATCGGAAGGAGAGAGCGTCGCGGGACGCTGCCGGTCCCCGAAGGTACGGGGGAGGGCGGCGGAAAATACCTACGCACCTCCGCCCGTTCTCGCCTGTCTCGAATCGAAGAGTCGCGTCGGGGGTCGCGATGCGGCCTAGCCACCCTTCGGCCGTCTCCACCCTCTCTCGACGAGCAACGCTCTCTCCTTTCAACCACCAACGTGTCCCGTGCTTCTATCCCCTCGTAAAAAAAAACTCGGCTTGCATTTCAGTAAAGAGCCAACCCATCCGCGTGCATGGACAATGGGACGAGACGCCCTGCTAGACGGGCCGACAACGCCCTTTCTTTTCTACACACGCGTGTCTGCGTTTCATGCTCGCGTGTGCGTCGCCGGCGGAGAGCACACACTGTCCTTTTTTCCTCTCCCCTGTCCCCGTATCTTTATCTCGCTCCCTTACCTCCTCGTCTCCTCCTTATCTCTCGTTCACTCTGTTTTCCCCCTCTTGCGCTCTCGCACGTTAAAGCTGACGCTCATTGTTTCACGTGTGTCGGTCTTATTTTTTAAGAGACATACCTACCGCCTACGACGATGTTGACGATGTCTCGCCGCGGCTCGTTCTATCCGCGATATTGCGTGCTCTCCGGCACAGTAACGCGGAAAACAATTTTCCGTGTTGCGCGGCGCGAGGAATGAATCCGCTACCCGTTGAGCGGTGAGCACATCGTCTGTGTAAATTATATGAGCCACCGATTTCGGACTTAATGGCGCGAGCTGCTCCCGCCGTTGCTCGTAATTACGCTCGTAATCAAAAGACGTCGCGCGTCGTCTGCGCACGGGAATTGTAAAGAATTCGACCGAACCGTCGCGTGTCGTTCTTGATCAACTAGAAAAGCGCCGGAGTAAAAAGTCGCCTCTATTCTTCTGAATCGCTTTCCGTTTTATACAATCATCGCGATACTTTCAAGTGTATAAAATATATTTCATCTCTCACGCGTTTTGAGACTATTTAGTACTCGACTCGATTCACCCACGCGATTTCTCACTGCGTTCATTATATTTCCAATTTGCAACGTCCCTCGTCGCCCACGAGTGCACTCAGGTTTTTACTCGAAACTTCTGTAAAAACAGGAAAAGTAGAATTAAAAGTAGAACATTCTCGTTCTCGGCTATTATTTAAATAACAAACTCGTCTAACAATGGAAACGTTACTCTCTCCTGTATTCAGTTATTCCTTTACTCGCAGCGTCTGCTTTTATCGGATTTCGATTTTTTGTTCCTCCTGTTACTAATGTTGCGACGGTTCTCAACCGAGTGCATTTTGTTTACGAAGGTGTACTGTCTGCAGTACCTACGTCGTATTCACACTCTCGTGGCGACGACAGACGGCAGTGAACAGCCGCGAACGCGGAGACTGCGAAACCTCTGCGAATTCTTTTGTTTCCAAGTCGCGACGCGCGCCTTCGCCGTTGCTCGTTAAAAGACGAAAGGGACTCTTGCTCGTTTGTCCGTGCTTTAGTATTTTCATTTCGTTTGCCCCCTCCCCCCGTTTCCGGCGTGGCCGCTCGTTTCCTCCCGTCGCGTCGTTCGAAAGTAATACGCCACCGCTTAGTAACAATATTATGTCTGGATATATGTATGCATGTATGCGTTCCCATGTCGCGGGACCGAGAGAGTGACAAAGGAGAGACGAATGGGGCAGAGGGTGCGTGACAAACAACATGCAACTGGACATGGTAAAATTTTTCTTTCCACCCCCAACCCGCACCCCCTCCGACTAAACAAAACTCTGCGCTCACCTATCGTTTCCGCCGGCCACGTCGACGTAGCGTCACTTTTTCTCGCGTTTCCGGTCTGCGAATTTTTCGCTGCCAAAACGCTCCTCCGATTAAATAAAGTCTACTCGGCTCGCGACGCTACATATAACTCGAGCAGACCTCAGACTTCCTCTCAACTGTTAACAATATCTTTCAGTCATTTGAAGCCGGAGAGTTCTCGAATCGTTAAGAACTCGAACAAACGTTCAGTGTATTGTGATATGTTACAAAGGATTTCATCTTCATGTTTCGTGTCATATTTCTACAGAATGGAATTCCTTAAATAAATCCTTCCAAACGAAATTAAAATTGACTTCAACATTAAGATAACTGTCTATCTGGATAAAAGTTGCCGAATTTTCGAGTTTCAAGTTAGAATTCATGTGAAAGTAATTGGGATTTGATATATTAATTTACTGTCTAAGAGCTTTCCCAACATCAGGCACTGAATCGGGAAAAACGGATAAATAAGTAAGTGAATAAATTAATTAATAAATAAAATAATTATTTATCCGTCTTATTAATTAATTAATCAATTTACCTCGGTTGAGCGAGATCGGGTTCGTTTAAAGTATTTATCCATAAGATCCAGTTCCGATAAGGAACAAACTCATGACATTCTTATTTCTACTTCAGAATACACTAATTGCTTCATTTCTAATTTATAATGCTAGCACATCATTTTGTTTAACACTTTGACTGCCATGTCATTTAAATTCAGATGACGCATTAAGTTTTCAATGGGCTGTGTCACCCGGATGAGAGTGACGGATGTATTGGCTGTTGTGGTATTTCGAAAAATATTTAACAGGATATAGAATAAAAAAATATGAAAATATATTATTACGAACTGTTTAATTAAAAAGAGAATTTTCTTTGCCAGTCAGAGTGTTAAAGTAATGCTTACTAAGAATATTGTTCAACGCGTACAACAAATTAATCCGCTATCCGATCGCTTAAGCTTCAATCAAGAGGATCGATTACTGCAGAAATATTCGCTCTTCTCGTCCTATCAACGAGATTTGTTAAATACTAATAATTAGTCTGTGAAATGGAGAGAAAATCTCTTGATAAAGAGAAATATGCACGGCAGTACCCGAACACGAATTCGAAGATCGAGGGGGAGGTCGTACAAGTACAGAGTACGCCCGCTCATTCGTTTCTTCTTTTCTCGCAGGGAAATGCTCTCTTTCTCTGCTTTATGAACCGCGCTGAAGAGAAAAAAAGACTGGCATTGTCGACATTTCCCACAATGTAAAGTAATGAGTTGCTTGATTCAACATAGCGAGGGGGAAGAGTGAAACGTAGCAGTGGGTAAATATGACCGCAAAGATATTGCACCGAATTATCTCTTCTTTCCCATATAAAGATAAATTTCGATACCAGAATCCTAAAATCAGTTATCTTATTATTAATTATTTCTTCTTGTTTTATACCAGTGTCTATCTTGAAATTAAAAAAACTGGCAGATCTGCACACAACGTGAGAGATATAAAATAACTGGTTGATTTTTATTAAAGAATTTATTGCGAAATAAATATATATTTGGAAGGAATAAACCCTGCTTTGTTGAGTAAATAATTATGCACCGTGTATATAATACTATTCCATCAATTTCTCTTAAATATCTGAACTAATTTAAAAACGAAAATTTGACAACAATTATACATTTTCTTAACCATTTGTTCGGACCATTAATTCTATTGAAGCTTCATTCGCTACCCAATTTCTTTTCTTGAAAGCGGATAGATACCATCTTCTGCAAGTGAACTCCATCAATCGAGATGTCTCGATATATTAATAATTCCGTCGTTGAACGCTATTGTACGCAAAGATCTATCACTAGGGATTTGGTATCTCTATAATATCCGAACCGAACCCGCGACGACCCCGTGGCAGCCCCCATTGCGATGTTCAATTAGTTTCGACTTAACGGCTTCCAGTTCCGGCGACTCGTGACCGGAATCTTTGGACAATTATTCGTCGGCCGGAAACTGCGGAGCATGAATTTTCACCCTCCCCGACGCCGGCCTCCGCCACAAATAAATCTCTCTCGGCGCGCGTGATATTTTCCTCCCGGAAAAGGTGAAATTTTCCTTTCCTCCAACTGGAGCGACTAACGATGCAAAGATTAATTACAAGAGGCTTCCAATCTCCGCGTGGAATCTTTCACCGTACGGAGTGGATGTAATAAATTCATTCCGGAGCAATGAATCATTAAGCCACGGAAAAGTTTGCGGCATCGAACGTATCGGGTCGCGTTCGAACCGTGGGAAGAGATCGAGGACCGAACGAGTGGAAGATCATGAAATCAAGCATCCCTTCGAGATTGGCAGCGAGGCTGGGAAGCGTGCGGGCCCCGGGCCGCGGGGTGAGGGTTACCGGCTTAATGTGTTTGCAGGAACATCAGTGCGCTACCGTTGAGCGACTCCGGGAAATGAAATACTGCTACGTACGTAAACGAGCTGTCAGAGCTTCTCGCGAGTAAATAACTAACTTTCTTGGCACGGCTAGGCAGCATCTCTTAAACCGTTGCGTCGCGAAAGAGAGAACTCGTTACCCGCACTGCTCTCGATGTCCCTCCGACTTACCGGAGCGATCCAACCTCGAACGAACGGGAAAGCTAATGCACTGATTACGAAGCGTCTCTACGACTTTGCTGATTAGAATCGTCGAGTAAGTTATAATCGCTCACGCGATATTTGCACTATCAGATTTACAAACAGCGGTAATTACTCGAGAGACAGGGAGCGGAGAACTTGATGGAGCTGTAACTAGCCGCGTTGGCTAGATTCCTGGTTGCATTTTCCCTTGGAAGCGAAATTTTCCCTGCTGAGGGAACCGACTGTGTTTGCTTTCGGAGAACATACCGGGCGTCTAGTAAACGGAATAACAATTGGTATTTCTAACGGTAATATAGTTGCTTAATTAACAAAAGCTATGTATAGGTCGAGAGTAGTGGCAATATTTAATATTGTTTTTATGGGGGAAATATTTCTCCGGGACAATGAGTGTTTTATGAAAGAACTCGAAGCGTTGCGGTGGTAGACTGGTGGAAAGGTGGTGGAAGAGTCAACGAGGAAAGATTTTTCTAGTGGCAATAAAGGGACTCTCCGAGTCAAGCGAGACAAAGATTTATGACGGGAACGTGATCTTATTTTGCCTGAGTCTCTTCGAAAATCGTCTGTTAATGGGAAACATAAAATGCGAGCGCGAAAAGCTTGTTATGGTGATTAATTAGTCGAAATATCATTTGCTTTGAGCGATTTCAGACCTGTTTCCCAGATTTTTACCTAACGGGATGTTTATAATTCCTCGTGGGAACGCAGAGAAAAAATTTAATTCCCTGGGTGTAGCTTGCGAGGGATAATAACTGCAACTTCTCTGGAGGCTTAAGTTTAATCTCGAACTTAACAATGCGCGAGCTGTAGTATACACGCGCACTAGCTCATTCGCGGAGTTTTGTTAATATAAATAAAACTGATCATAAAATTCTTACTATTTTATTCAGCATCGAAAATATCTAAGTACATACGTTTTATTAACCTTCTTAATTGCTTAGTTAGTTGCATAAGTACCCTAGTTCACTTAAAAAGTTGTTGACGTTCCACGACTATGTGAGTTCTTTTTGTATGCATTAACAAAACGAGTCTTTCTATATTATTTCGAAAAATTTCATTCACTATAGCTGTCATTAGAAAATTTGCCTTACCCTTTTCAAGCCAGAAATCATAACTCCAAAAGCTTTTCTTAATTCGTCGTCCGACCAATTCTCCCACTTGTTTTCAAGCGAATTACCGAACTTCCTCTAACTTAATGAACAAAATTGTCCGGCGTGTGGCAAACGGATTTGTTAATTCAATGATTTCGCCCCGAGTGATGGCAGCCAGTGAAAGTTTACCTGGAGGACTCGGGGGTCGCCGAGTAGTTTCGTCGGTTCGGTACCGATAAGAAGCGACCGACTGAAATTGGATTCATAGTTTACGGACTGCATTTCCGTGGAACTTAACTTTTCCATTTAAGAGTGTCCTCCGTCCTCCTTCGGCGGACTAATTTCTTTCTGAAAGCATCAATCTTAGCTGGCAAGTTCAACTACGCCGTCCAAACTGCTTAGAATCAACCTTTTTCCAGACGAGGTCCAATAAAAACTACCGCGTAGCAAACACTGCAGCGAGTGAGTTGAGAAGAAGAACGTCAATAACTGGCAAGGAACAGCATTGGAAATCAATTTTTATTATCATTAGTCATGAGGTCTTATAATGTGCCACGGTTGATTTTTTCTCATTTTAGAAGTGAGGAAGAAAACAGAGAACGAACGGTAATAATCGAATGACAAGGGAATAATTGGTTTGAAGCAAAGATAAAAAAAAATGGAAGCGAATACTGTAAGAAATTGGCCTGGACAGAGACACGTGGGCTCGTAGGTATGGGTGAAAGAAACAGGATTGAACACCGAGTCTCTGGAACGGTGGCGCGTTTACGGTGCGAGTGAAAGACGGAGCCGGGAAGGATGAGGGCCAGGAGGACGGCTTATGGATTCTGCCTCTTCCTTCATCCGAACTTTCGCGTGGTAACCCTTCGTATAAAAGGCTGGGTGGTATCAAGACAGTTAGGTCGACGACGTGACCCGAGAGTTCGCTTGGAACAGCCCCCATTTGTACGGGGAATTACGTCCGTGTGTGCGGAGAAAAAAATATATTTCTATACTAGCGCCGCTAAACGAAAAGAAAGATTAGCTACAGAATCATTGGGGCGGAACGAACCGAATTTTCACGTCGAGGTTTACGAATTTTTATTTTACCTAGCATTTATTTTATTTATTTCTTTTGTTTGATGCAATATATTGAGTTAATGCATGCTTATATTATAGAAAATTGCATTTATAGAATCAGTGAATATTCTACTATTTTAGACGATAATTCTTATTGATTTACTATGCATAAGAACCAGTCAATTAAAAAAAGAACTAGTAAGTCATGCCTAGACTGAATTGACTATATGAAAAATACAGGCAATCACTTTTATTGTATTACGCCCGAATGANCTAGCATTTATTTTATTTATTTCTTTTGTTTGATGCAATATATTGAGTTAATGCATGCTTATATTATAGAAAATTGCATTTATAGAATCAGTGAATATTCTACTATTTTAGACGATAATTCTTATTGATTTACTATGCATAAGAACCAGTCAATTAAAAAAAGAACTAGTAAGTCATGCCTAGACTGAATTGACTATATGAAAAAATACAGGCTATCAATTTTATTGAATTACGCCCGAATGGAAAGTGTGCAGGTATCGAAAAATTGCGATGCACGATTCCATGAAAGCTTAACAGGCTCGAAAAACGGCGACACGTATGGGAATTACGATTTGATGGATGGTTACAGGGATTTCAAGGTGGCGGCCGTAATATGTGAGGCGGATGGGGAGGAAGGAGAGCCGTATAATCTGTGCGAGATTTTCCGAACACCGGCATACGGCATACGGGCTTAACCCTTCGGTCCTTACGACCCCTACGTCTGCTCGCAGCCCCTGCTGTGATTTTTAATGACCGCCGTTAGATGCATTGTCCATGTGGAAAGTAGCGGCAAGGTAAACGACGCTACGATTTATGAATGAGTAGAAAAATATTGTTGGTATACGTATAAAAAACGAGCAGCATAGTCGGGCGATGTACACGCCACGAACGGACGCCGGTGGCGTAGCTCGGCGGAAGTGGAGGTAAAACATTTATTTGCTCGGACAATATGCTAAACAAACACGATCCTTCGACAAACTTGCTTGCGCGTTATCTGTTCGACGGGTAACTGCGGCTGTCCATCAAAGCTGACAGCATTATTCATCCGCCCTTCTATCACCGATATCGGTTCCACCTTTTGCGCAACAATTGTCACGCCATTATTAATTATCAATCTATCACTTACCGAACAAACATCGCCCGCATCGAGACGAACCGTCAACGTTCCACAACTGAAACTTGCTGACAATTCGTCGGCAGAAATGTTCAGTAAACACTCTGGGTTGTTGAGTCGTCAATCATCGAATTACGGCTATCAAAACGTGTCAAGTTTTTTTTTTAATTTTTCAAAATAAAGAATTGTCGCTTGGAAATGGGTATTAGGTAATAACGAGTTTGCGCTTTGCCATTCGAGGCATAAAATCGTGCAATTCTCCATTGTAAGCCCTTCAAAGGCAGCCAGTCGGCGCATGCCGCTGACACGATCGTAAACAATATCGACAACCATCGCCGCGCTCATTCGTCTTTCCAACACACAATTAGATCCTATTCGGCTCCGTCCCTACGCGCCTTTGATCTTCATAACCGTGATATATAAACTCCGCCCGTCACGTGTATCGACATTAATATAATAGTTTCCCTTCCACACATATTTTCCCCTTATGCCTCACGTAATAAAACGTTAAACCATATTTCACGACCCCACGCAGAAAATTCCAATTCGCTTCAAAATAGGTCCAAGGAGACAAAAGTTGCTTAAAAAGATTTCATACGATATTACTGCTCTATAAATAAAGTTTGTTACACGTAGCGTGCATTAATATTCTTCAACCATAACGTCGACCAGATTTACTTTCTCCGCGAACATACGAAAACCTATATTTTACAGTATCAATCATAGTGAGCAATAAACGGCTCCCTGTGAAGGGGCCTCTTGGGTTGCTAAGATACAGAGGTGGTTAATGGTACTATTAAGTCTAGGCTGGCCAAACTCGAGCAAACCCGGGGCGATCAAGGGTCCGTGGGTGGGTGGGCGACCTGACAGAAGGGGTGGTGGATGATGTCGTCGCAACGTGCTACCAGCTGTGACTTATGACGTATCACGACGGCGAACAACGCCGTGCGCCCCCCATCGCGTTGCACGGGCTTCAAAACTGAGCCGGCTACGTTCAATAAGCCATGATTTACCGAGGGACGCATTATTGAAAGGCCGCGGGTTTTAAATTCTTTTTGCCGTAATAATGTAGCGTAGCCGGCGTGTTGTGCAACGGCACGGAACGTCGCGAGCCACGAGAAAATGGATTAGGGGGATTAAATCGGGACGAGGCGAGGGTGTGTTTCCCGAGAAACCAGCACCCGATTCTGGGTCATATGCTCGATCCGTGGGCTTGATAAACTATGATGGGACACGACGAACGTTAGAATTGCGCCGCGCTACCGAACGACGAAGTAATCAACGAGATTTCTGGCGCAATGCACGCGTGCTTCGGAGAATTCATCGTGACACGAATTAACGGCAGTCGGAGCGAGGGAAATTTTACGCGCCGATATTAATAGGTACGCCGCTCTAATTGTAAGATATAAACCGACTGGAGCAACATTTCGACGATTAAGTGAATTACGCGAATTTAACTACTACCTAACTTATACGATGAACCGTTGTGAGAGTTAACGCAATATGAAGCGTTGAGATGTACGACAACAGTGAAAATCTTGTAAAACTTAAAAAATCGCAGTAATAACGTAAAATGGAATTAATTTTGATTCGAAAACGAAGTCGCGATATTCTTGATATCGATAACTGATAAATGTATTAATTAAACAGAATGTTATAATGTAATATAAATTTTGCATTTACGTACTTATTCTTTACACGTTTATGTTGTATGAATGCTTGTCTTAACATCAGCTACTGTATTATAAGATTAGAAGCATAGGCTCTCATTTGCACAAACCACATNGATTAAATCGGGACGAGGCGAGGGTGTGTTTCCCGAGAAACCAGCACCCGATTCTGGGTCATATGCTCGATCCGTGGGCTTGATAAACTATGATGGGACACGACGAACGTTAGAATTGCGCCGCGCTACCGAACGACGAAGTAATCAACGAGATTTCTGGCGCAATGCACGCGTGCTTCGGAGAATTCATCGTGACACGAATTAACGGCAGTCGGAGCGAGGGAAATTTTACGCGCCGATATTAATAGGTACGCCGCTCTAATTGTAAGATATAAACCGACTGGAGCAACATTTCGACGATTAAGTGAATTACGCGAATTTAACTACTACCTAACTTATGCGATGAACCGTTGTGAGAGTTAACGCAATATGAAGCGTTGAGATGTACGACAACAGTGAAAATCTTGTCAAACTTAAAAAATCGCAGTAATAACGTAAAATGGAATTAATTTTGATTCGAAAACGAAGTCGCGATATTCTTGATATCGATAACTGATAAATGTATTAATTAAACAGAATGTTATAATGTAATATAAATTTTGCATTTACGTACTTATTCTTTACACGTTTATGTTGTATGAATGCTTGTCTTAACATCAGCTACTGTATTATAAGATTAGAAGCATAGGCTCTCATTTGCACAAACCACATTTATTAATCAAACGACTTTGAAAACAACAATTTTGAAAATGTTCTTCTAATTTCGATTCTTTGGTTTTCCATTTCTCGTGAATTATCCAGTTGTGGGGTCCATTTCTTCTGGATCAAAGTTGAATCCGCTTGTCATTGCATATTTCTACAATGATCACAATAAGAGAGGGAACGGAATAGAACGAAGCAGGGACGCCATAATATCATGGGGCAGATTAAACCGGCGTTCATTTGCACGTCCGCTACTCGAAAAGTAATTACCTCGTTGTCATCGACAGACCATCACCGAATCACGGGGAAACTCAACAGCTGCGAGGGTGAGGCTCTTCATTATTTTCCAATTCCAATACCTCTGTATTCGATACCGCTATCTCCGAGGATATAAGCGCCAGCGTTATGTACCAACGAACGGAGAAAGAGTTTCGAGAAATTAGTCGGGCAATTATCTACTACACGTACTACTCCCGTGCAACCCGACTTCCGCCGAGCGTGGCCGTCTGTTGAGCCTCAATGCCCACTTGTATCATCGTAAAATCATGAAAATACGTTTTGGGATAATATTGTAAAAGGCGGTGGTGTTTANGATAAGTGTGCCAGGTATAGACATACCTCACACATTTATATAAATTTTTATGTATAACTTATAACAATTAAACGTATAACAAATAATTTCTCCAAATTTTTAAATAACGTATATTTATACAAATTTTTAATTATGATATCTGAGGAGAACGTATGTAATATATTTTTAATAACACGATATTTAATTGCAAGTCAAGTACAATACTTAATCATAATATTCCCAGGTTAAAGATATTGATGAAAAAATATAAATAGATAAATTATTTAGCACGATGACGAGCGAAGAATTTTATGAAAAGCGGCATTTATAAATTTCTAACCCTAATTTGCAGTAACGTTTGAAAGAAGCCAGTCATTGTTCCAAATCACTATAACTCATTCGAGGCATGCGTTTGCGTGCGTATTAGTAATATTGATACCTCTAATACCCGTGAATAGGCGTGATTAGAAATAATCGATCAGTTTAATCAGTATTAGTAGCACAATTTGCAAACCAATATACCGAAATAAATGGGTTTCTCGTTGATGCTAATGAAGGCAAATCCGCTCGAATTTGTAAATAAAGTGTACGGATAACTACATTTCAGTGTTCGGACCCATTTAACGAGCCGAATTATACCAAACGCGTTCCCCAACTCAATTTGATAATAAGTAGATGACTTGAAGGGAACTCTAAAACTTACAATTAATAAGATTATAAAACCAGCCAAATTCCTGTTCGCGTTTTATAGAAGAGAAATTTCTCCAGTTACGATAGACATACATACTCATAGTTATAAATACTTGGAGCATGAAAGGTAGAACAGAGGAAGTGGTTTTGACAGTAACTTCAAATAAAGATGAACACATTTATACAGCGCAAAGCTGAAGCTCGTGTGTCGCTTGTAGCTCTAATTCCGAATTATCATTTAGCCGGTTAATACGAAAATATGGAGCGTACCGGACTCCTTCTGCAAAGTTCCTCTCGTTTTTCGTTAGCTACTCCTCGCGATAATCCCTTGACGAGGATTGTTCAACGTGAAAACGCGAGCGCCGGTGTTCGTTCTCGCCCTTCTTCGTCTTCTCGCTACTTTTCAACCCTCCTCCGACGTTATCCGGTTCCAACCACTCCTCTTCACCCCCGACGAACTCGCCGGTCTTTCTCTCGTCGCTCTGCGTAAACGCTTCAAACATGCACACTTTGAAGTCGCTCGCTGGTTAAATAGCCCAACGGCCAAAGCAGCCACGCGCACACCACGATGTTTTGATTCGAAACACTCTCGAACTGTATTTAGAAGAGATTGCGTGTTTGAGCGCCGGTGATTGTCAGCTTCGCCGATTATTAGCGCGTTGAAGCAGACCGCGGTAGGCGAGTATGTTCGGGAAGGTGTACGACGTATGTGATCGATCGCTGGACGATCATCGTTTAGTAAGGTTCAACCGGAAACGAGATTTTGTCATTTCATAAAGCTGTGTATCCACCCATGACATATGTACTACTGTATCATATATTGTGAATGGGCAAGCGTTGCATCACGCCTCTTCTTAAGATCCATGATATTTCCAAGTATTTATGGTCATTAAAAATAATCAAAGGCTATTTGAATTGGAAAATCATACTAAGTCATTAAATAAGTTATGTAATCCTGTTTGCACGATAAATTATACAATAAATGACGAATTGTCCGAATAAAATGATATATACTTCGAATAGAAGAGTAGAGACGATTTTCATGTAACGATTTTAATGAAAAATGACCAGTATTTAAAGTTCCCCTTTACTTCATTTGCGCCAATTTAACTTTTATCAAATTGGTAAAAGTACACTGATGCAATAACGAAGTTTTAAAGTGCGAAAGGTTGAAATCAGAGTGGGAATCGTAATCGTTGGGGAAGCAGTCGACAAAGCGCAGGCGATTAAAAATCACTTTGGAGCACGAGGGACAGTTGTGGTGCAACTAGTCTACCGGGGGAGTGCGCACTGAGCTGGGTTCCATGCGATCGCCAAAGTTGAAACAGGATGAGCGCAGTTTAGTTTACCTGCTATAGAATTACACATGCGGCTATGTAGAAACTCTGAATACCCCTTTCGCTTGGTAAATCGAAACTCAACCATAACTGTAATCTTTGCGACTAGAACAATCGATAATACGAACAATTTTAATTCATGTGATAATACTGTTACATATAGATATTAATATCAGCATCCTCTGTCGCGGCTTTTCCCGCGCTAATTATTACACACAGAATTCAATACGTGTAGAATAGAAATATATATCTAAAAGCATATTTTATAAATAAAATCCAAGTCGTTAAGTGAAACTTCGAGGATATTGAGGATTTTGTGGTTATACTTTGTACCCCTTTTTTTAAGGGAAGAGGTAATATCTTGAAAATGAACGAAAATCATATCTATAATTCATCAAGCTTTAAAGATATTGAAAAATCCATAAAAACATATTTAGAGCGTGAATTTTGAAAAAGCCAAGCAGGATTTTTAAGAAATTAATTACGTAATACTTTAAAGCAAGAGTCTCTTTAATACCTCATCCTGTTATAGAGGTATTAAGAAAAAGAAGAAAACGTTCGATTTTCATCCTTTTTTTATCCTTGTAAGCATAGAAAATTTCGAGAAGTCCGCCCTCAGTGACTACCCACAGAATGATACGAATAAAATTTTTAATATTCAAGTCGATCGGTGCAATGATTTCGACTGGGCTTTGATGTTGATACATCAATCAGTATATACGTCTTTCCATGTGCAAATTGATCGATTGAAATTTTCATATATTCTGAAAGACGTCCATCCAATAGTTTTACAGATAGAGTCCTATTCTTCGCACCAGCTTTCTCAAGCTCTCACGCGCGAACATGGAATAATGCATCAATTTTCGCTACATTGTTTTATAACTCAGATCCATCAACTTACAACGTGATAATACTTACGTATCCTGTGGCACTCCTGAGATTTCAAGGAACATGTTCGTACAGCGTCTATCAAAATCGACCTTATCTCTAGTGGAGTAAACTACACCAAAGACATAAAAAATAGGCTTATTTTGTGATTTTTTTTCAGCGAAACCATGAAATAAATCGTAATTAAAAAATAGGGTTTTTAATAAACACAGTAATTGATTATACAAAATTATTTTTTCAAAGCGATGCATGTTAGAGTCGTCAAAGTATAGTCAATTACGTATTAACGTAATAGTTACGTAAAAACCCTATTTTGTAACTACAATTTATTTCATGGTTTCGTTGAAAAAGAATCACAAAACATGCCTATTGTTTTTACCTCTAGAGTAGTGTAATCTCTAAAGTAATAACGTTATAACATACATCCGTAAGAATATGTATTGATCATACCAATTTCAAGGGTCCAAAGATATAAGAATTAAATAAAAAGTTACAAAAACATTTTCTTCCTTATTTTACTACTTTACTTTCTAAAGAAATGTTGAATGAACAGTTAAAAAAAAGACGAAACACTTCTTAATCCTCTTTTATGAGCATAATTCAAGCGATACAATCCTCTCAAAAATAAAACTCGATTAATCATTGCTTCGAAGCCACTGCCAACATGTTAATACACCGTGAATGTAACTAATGTATTATCCGAGATAACATTGGTGATGTATCCAGATTCATTGAACACAGATGTAATCTGTATTCGTTCACTGAAGCGATTAGACGAGAGCGTATGATTGTTGGACGTGCAGGGGACGTCCTCTCTTNATACATCCGTAAGAATATGTATTGATCATACCAATTTCAAGGGTCCAAAGATATAAGAATTAAATAAAAAGTTACAAAAACATTTTCTTCCTTATTTTACTACTTTACTTTCTAAAGAAATGTTGAATGAACAGTTAAAAAAAAGACGAAACACTTCTTAATCCTCTTTTATGAGCATAATTCAAGCGATACAATCCTCTCAAAAATAAAACTCGATTAATCATTGCTTCGAAGCCACTGCCAACATGTTAATACACCGTGAATGTAACTAATGTATTATCCGAGATAACATTGGTGATGTATCCAGATTCATTGAACACAGATGTAATCTGTATTCGTTCACTGAAGCGATTAGACGAGAGCGTATGATTGTTGGACGTGCAGGGGACGTCCTCTCTTTGTGGGAAGGTTTTTCGTGTAAGTACAGAACCGAACGATATTGCGAAAATGTAGGTACTGCTTCGATACAAATTTAAGATTTTCAGATGGTTTTCCGATTACAGATTTTTATGGATATCGAGAGAGTAATTACAGTTTCACATGGATATAAGTACGCGCATGTATTTAATCTACATGTACAGAAGCGTTTCAAAGATGTTCAGATTTATAAAGTAATTAACAATCATAACAGTGAGAAATGTATTTAACTCATTAAATATACCTATAACACGCAATCCCGAAAATGAACAAAATTATTATTAATTAATATTTGATAGAAATTTCCAGTTCTCCAATTTCCATTTCCAATATTTATCTGTTATAAAGTTAACAAAACGGATTTGTGTTACATAACATCGCAAATGGGAATAATGAGCGCGAGTAAATTATTTTAATCTAATTGATCGCGAATCAGAGATGTTTATAGGTACGTACTGTATAAATTGGGACAATGGTTCTAAACCCGTTTCTGACAGTCATCTGTCCCCGTGGGGACGAGATCCGAAAAGAGAAATATCTCTACGCGTTCTTCTTTCAATGCTTGATCTGTAATTGATATGGCTTGATTCTGACATGAGTTAGAGGTTTCAAAATAAAAACAACTTTAATCTGCGTATAAAGAAATAATTATTCACGTAATTTTATTTGAAATCGAACGTAAATAAAACTTGAAAATGAAGACAGTGTATAAATACAAATTTATGTGTGTGATCCATTCAGCTAGCTTTAAATGAATACTGGAACGACCTCTTCTCGTATTTCACTCGATTTATTAATCAGTCACTTGCAGTTGTTAACGTTATAAGTTCATATATGCGCAGAATTTTAGTGATATGTGCTAATTTTCCACTTTTTCGAATTATGCAAATGGATTAAAGTGTGCGATTATAAGTGAGAAAATATTTCTTATTTGTCTTTTATTACTACCAGGTGATTAAAATTTATGAGATCTTATTCCAAATATAAATTATAGAAACCTGCTTAAGGATGCATTGCACTTACAGTCAATCGCAAAAGTGTATGTGCCTTCTATTCGATGAATTTGTAATTAATTTATTACATTTTAATTAATAACTGTTTTTAAAGTCCATGAATGATGATCATTTTTTTAGAAACTTGTTCTTAAAACACTGACTATTCGATATGAACTTTTTTCAAGAGGTTATCACCGTTTTTTATGGGTTATTTTCGAGATCAAAGTAAAATTTTCCTTGGGTTATTGCTGATTAACATAAGAGAACATGCAAATTTTAAATTACCATAATTTTTCAAAAAGCCCATGAACTGATTCAAAATTTTACAGGTAGCTTTTTAATAGTAATAGGAATCTATAATAACAAATTCAACATGCTAGTATCGTTTATATCGCGCATATATCTTTAAATAAACTTATAGTGGAAGAAACAGGTGTTTAATAGGAGAGGCGTTTCTTAATGCTTAGAAGAAAATACTGCCCTCGTGATCGTGATCGTCGGATTTTACAGATCAGTGAGAAGTTTGTCGTATTCTTTTTCCTCGAACAGAGAAGCAATTTGAAGCGAGATCGAAACGAGGCCCTGATTGCCAGCTTGACTAACGAGACTTCGTCCTTACTAGGAAACGAGAATGGCTGTTCGTTCATTCGTTCGTTCATACGTACCAAGCTCCGTAGAATCGATTTAGCAACGGTCCGTGCCACGTCGATTCTCCGGGCAATGAAAGATCGATTTCGCGTTTGTGATCGGGTGAACGCGACGTCGGCCATTGACGTTCCACGAATGGACGAAAATGTAAGCGACGTAGAAACGAAATTTTAAACACCAACGAGTATGAATAGGTCCATTAATTAAAATGGAAATTGCTAACCGTAAAATCGGGTCGCGACTTTGACATAGAACCATGAGTACATCGACGCCGATCGATACTTTACATCACTAATTGCTAACAGCGGGATTCGAAGATATACGCAGAATGCAAGGTGAGTCATTAAAAATTTGAAACAAATAATTACTTGAACTACTTATTTAAAACATGTCATATTCTTTCACGAAAGTAAAACGAATTCATGTTTTTATTATAGCAAACTAAAATTCATTTTTTAATACCCTGCAGTATAATAACGTTATAAATTGTTAAGTCATAATATTTATATGTCATATGGTCATGGAATGTTAATCATTTAATATTAGATTGCTGGAGCGAGCAAGACTCGAAGTTCAAGTATCGTGCAAAAGAAATAGAACGAAGAACGTCTGTGCTAAACGTAATACGAAAATCTTCGAAAAATATATTTTAAAAACAGAATAAATATATAAAAATTGTTTTGAATAAAGCTCCTTTAAAATAAAATTTTATTTTTTAAAAGACTTCAATTTTAATGTTGTATCTAATGACTCCAATTGACTCATTTCAGGCAAAATAAGTATATACCCAATGTCCGGCAATCTAAATTATTCAAAGTTTCTTTGAAATCGTCTTTTGAATGAAAGACTATATTGAATTTTCATCTACTTGAAAATAAAAAACCGAAAGTGAGAGTGTAAATTTTATTATATTAAAACACATAACTCACTAATTGGAACATGTGAGATTCCTGAAAAGCTTTCGTTTGCCCAGACAAAAGAACGTGTTTCTTTAATTTTCGCTCTCACTGTACGTACAGAGTTAACAAAGATTTATGAAAGAATCGCTGAAATTTTAATGTTGGAAGCACGAGAACGCAATAACAATGCACGCGTAGCAGAGGTTAAAAAGAGAAAAAGGCTAGCATCAACAGTACGAACTGTACATATTACAAGAAGTGCAGAAAGCAAAATAGTGATTAAACAACGAATGCGGTAAAAAGAGGAAGAATGGAAAAGAAAGGGAAAAAGATAGGAGTGAGACGGAGAGACCGTATAATGGATGCTGCAACGAACAATGAAAAGTCTATCAAACGCTAAGCAATCGTCGGAATAAATAACTAATAGAGATTGGAACGAACCGCGACTTTGCGTGACTTGTGGAAGGCATGTTATACGCGGCCGCGTAAGGACGACGCGACGCACAGTTAAAAGGTAGTCACCACTATGTCGGAGGCATACGTATTATACGTACATATATTCTTTTTTCCCTTTTCCACTTTCCGTATTTCCCATTCTCAGTCCGGCCAGGATGAAAAGCTTTCGATGCGCGGTGCGCCCCCGGGACGGGGCCCATTTAATACATAGGGTACATATGTCAAGCAATAAGCGAAGTAGATACACTGAAATCTCATATTCGCCCCGGAGCATCTCCATCCTTTCCGCCACTAGAAAGGATATCATTTCAATAGATGCTGCTCGCTTCTGTTCACTGACAACCTCGTCCACGAATATCATTGCCGACCCGTTAGCGTAAAATCAAACGAAAGGAGGGAGAGAGAATGGAACAGAGAACCAACCCATTAAAGACAACAACGATGAACCGACTCTTTACCTCTCCGTGTTTGTTATCGCGTAGCGATATTATCTGACAATGTGCATGAGCGCAGTAGATGAATATAGTATGTAAAAGTGACAGTAATAGTAATAATAAGAGACATACAACCTTTATGTAAATGAACTATGTACAGCTTGGAAGAATGATTCCCGATCAGCTGCGGCTAGTATTAATTTCTCCTACAATGAAAAGACTGAAAAAGAGTAATAAATCTGTGCTTTGTTCTTTTAATACTCGACACAGCATCGATGCTGCTGGATTTTTACATAATTTTGACGTTCCAAAATGAAAACAATTTTAATTTACGTCTTAAAATATTAATTATGCTAATAAGTGACTGAATAATAAATAAGTGCATAAAGAAGTGAACAAGTAAACATGTAAATAAATGAATGAATAAGTGAACGAAGAATCTTTATTATATAATGACTATATTTTCAAATTTTGTTTCCACTAAATTTAAAATTAAAATTGCATTAGTAATTATTTATCAAGGCGTAGGTCAACATTGTTTTCATTTTAAAACGTCAAAATGATGTCAGTCTAGCAATTAAAAAAAATACAGAATTACTATTCTTTTTTAATCGTGGCTCAATAGGAGAAATTAACAAAAGCCAGACCTGGCCAGGAATCATTGTCCCAAGCTGTACAAAACACATCAGTGCAATGCAGGAACGATCGCAGAAACATTTTTCCGTCTGTTGTAATTTCCCTCGTAGAGCAATCCCAAACTGTGTCCTAATTTCTAAGATTGCTCTATACGCTCAGCGCCTAATCCACTCATTTTGCAAACGAGCGAGATTCGAGGAACAAAAGCGTCGGAAGAAAGTTACGGCGAAAGCAAAAAGGAAAATGGTATATACACGAAGGCCGGAAAGTAAACCGGCCTAGGACTAATTCTAGGGGGAAAAAGCGTGAAATGCAGACTTGTCGCCGCGGGCGCAATGCGACATTCTTAGGTAAACACACTGATTATTATATGTGAAGGCTTTCAGATTTCTTCGAATGTTTTGAAATATATAGGTTAAGCTCGGTTAGACGAGTGAACGGAAAACACAAAATCATTTCATCTTCGTCGTCTTTTATGAAGGTATTTCGTGAAATTGTTAAAGGCCANATAAATGAATGAATAAGTGAACGAAGAATCTTTATTATATAATGACTATATTTTCAAATTTTGTTTCCACTAAATTTAAAATTAAAATTGCATTAGTAATTATTTATCAAGGCGTAGGTCAACATTGTTTTCATTTTAAAACGTCAAAATGATGTCAGTCTAGCAATTAAAAAAAATACAGAATTACTATTCTTTTTTAATCGTGGCTCAATAGGAGAAATTAACAAAAGCCAGACCTGGCCAGGAATCATTGTCCCAAGCTGTACAAAACACATCAGTGCAATGCAGGAACGATCGCAGAAACATTTTTCCGTCTGTTGTAATTTCCCTCGTAGAGCAATCCCAAACTGTGTCCTAATTTCTAAGATTGCTCTATACGCTCAGCGCCTAATCCACTCATTTTGCAAACGAGCGAGATTCGAGGAACAAAAGCGTCGGAAGAAAGTTACGGCGAAAGCAAAAAGGAAAATGGTATATACACGAAGGCCGGAAAGTAAACCGGCCTAGGACTAATTCTAGGGGGAAAAAGCGTGAAATGCAGACTTGTCGCCGCGGGCGCAATGCGACATTCTTAGGTAAACACACTGATTATTATATGTGAAGGCTTTCAGATTTCTTCGAATGTTTTGAAATATATAGGTTAAGCTCGGTTAGACGAGTGAACGGAAAACACAAAATCATTTCATCTTCGTCGTCTTTTATGAAGGTATTTCGTGAAATTGTTAAAGGCCATGTATTCGAATGATTGACGATACGAATATCAGTTGATATAACAAATTAATGTATATCGAACAACTCGTTAAGTTTTAATATAATCTATTATTAAAGTAATATTTATACATAAATACCAATTATATTTTATCATAAAAATAATTCTATGTAGCTATTTCCTGCTTCAACTATTCCCAATACTGAAACCTCTAAATCTGACTGACTATAAATAAATTAAGGCTATCTAATTCGATTCCTAGATGAAACGAGATCAGACAACCTGAAGAGGAACTTAATTATAGATTTCCATACCTCAATGATCGTGGCTTGTGAAATTCGACGTCGGTTGGTATCCCAGCTCGTCATTCAATTATGCAACGTTTGTAAGCCACTATCGGTGGATATGATTAATTAATTACGTAGCCTTATCAAGGCAACGCGTTTATGGGCCGAAGCCAGGCCTCTCGACTAGTGTGTACACTATCGACGTCGTATTAGTTACGCACCGTCTGGCAAAATTTTCAGCAGCATCGATATCACCGCGATACAAATACTGTCGCGAGTCACGTTGCGTCAAGTGAACCGCTCGCACTTCGCTCCGAAACTCCCGCCACCTTCACACGCGGCTGTTCCTTACCGGCTGTCACAACATCACACTGTCACTAGCATTCGAATCAGCTTCCGGAAACTCGTGACCGCATCCCGAATTTAAATAAACACAGGAAATTCTTCGAAAAAGCAACGTCACACGTTTGCTCCGTCAATCCTCGGCGAGAACGTCGATCTCCCCTCCAATGCCTGTTTCCTGTGAGCCAGTTTCATGCTCCATTCGCGTCGCCGCGACTTCGGGGTATCCTCGTTCGCGAGAGCGACGCTCATAAATCTTTCGGACGGAAATGACACCGCGACGAAACGACACTTCTCGCGAGCGTACACCGCGAACGACACTGAACCGAACCCGGTTGATGGTCACGGAGCACACACACACACACACTCAACGTTCGACGACAAATCTTGCAATTAAGGAAATCGGCGAGCGAGCGCCCATTCTCGTGCCCGATGACACTTCACGACACACGACGTGCACATGTGACCGTAGCGTAACTGGGCCAGCCCTCTGACTGAGAAAAAGAATAAAACGCGTGCGACTGCAGTCCGCCCGTAGACGCAGGGACTCCTCGATCCGATTCGCGGCTGCGAAAATGGATAAACGAGTGATCGTAGGACCGTCGGAAAAGCGGCAGATACGGAGAGAAAAGGCGCGGAAACCCTCCGCTCGCGATACGGGCCGGTGACTGAATCGAGCGGTGGACGAGGGACGAGCGACGTGTAAAACAGGCGAGTCTGTCGGCGACAGTGGGGGTAACCAGAGAGGGTGGCCGAAGATACACCCATGCCTCGCGCCTGCGCCCCGCGACCCTTGTATTCCTTCGCTTCTCTCGTCTGTCTGTTCCTGTTCTTACGTTCTCGTTCTCGCTCCTTTCTGCGTCGGTTCCGCTCGTTTCCTCGCGTCATCTCGTTCTCGCAACCCGTCGCCGCGTCGCGTCGTTTCAACCCCCACGACCGCGTCTTTTCGCTCCCTTTATCCTCGTTTCGTAGGCGCGCAGCACACCGGGTTCCTTAGGCTCGCCTACCGGTACCCTTTATTACTGGCCATTATTTCTCCGGAATGCTGTTAACCGTAACACTGGGAAATGATAAATTAATTTGTTCTCGTAGCCGGCTAAGGCGGGAAAGTGTATCATGCCAATGAGGGCTCGGCGCGTTTCCATAGACGGGGAAAGTTATATCGAGGTGGCGCGGGTGGATGCAACCGCAAGAAAGCTCAATATTACCAACTAAGATTCAAATATATTCTATCGTTTCGGGAGCCGGTCAATTCCGTCTGTTTTATACATGTACAAGGTATCCAATTTTAATTGATACAGGCGAGTATCTCGTTAGGGAATCGTCCAATTAAAAAAATAACCTCTATAGAAGTTGTGCAGTTTATTGGGGGAAAGCTGATCTCGAATGTGACTGGGACTATGATACTGGAAACAATTTGAAAGTCTATTTTTCTAATGAAAATGCTTATTTTTAACT
Source organism: Ceratina japonica (assembly GCA_019453355.1). NCBI lineage: Eukaryota > Metazoa > Arthropoda > Insecta > Hymenoptera > Apidae > Ceratina > Ceratina japonica. The sequence goes on along the minus strand of SMSR01007551.1, from coordinate 56,131 downwards.
CCAAATACTGATAAAACAAGAAATTCTACATAAAAATTTGCTGAGGTCAAGTGGACTTTAGAGGTCATTTAAAGCTCGAATTTTGCTTTCGAACTTCTAAGGCTAATATCTGATCCGGGAAGCAAGATCTCGAGAAAATGATCTTCATAAATGTTGTTGGGGATGACCAGGACCAGGATTTGATCCTTAAAGTTATTTTGAAGGTTATTTGGAGTTATACAATCGTACCGTATTGTAATTTTTCACATACTTCCATTCATTTGTGAATAAAACTACTTCGCTGTTCTTGCGCCCATGACAAATGAGAAACTTGAGCTGGGAATGCAAGATTAATGGACATGCNTAATTTTTCACATACTTCCATTCATTTGTGAATAAAACTACTTCGCTGTTTTTGCGCCCATGACAAATGAGAAACTTGAGCTGGGAATGCAAGATTAATGGACATGGTTTTAATCGTTCATAATAAAAATCGTTGCAAGAAATACGTTCTTCTCGGTGCACTAAGCGATCCAGTAAACCAATTAAGCTTTACGCTCCCATAAAGCAGAAAAAAACAGAAATGAAATATTAAACCTAGTCCACAGGGGGATTTGCTACGTTATTCTACTTAAGTGGTACTACAACTTTCCTGAACTACCATTCGGTTACGAAATCGCGTTGATACTCTTTTATCAATCGATTAGAAAACAATTTGATGTAGTAAATAGTCAAACGCTTGTGATCTCCATCGCGGCCGATTAAATACCATTTTCTATCGATTAAATTAATTCACTCGCGTCTCGATATTTCGCCGAGATATACGCGTGCATCCATCAGAGAGCTGTGTGACTCGTTAAATTGCACGGTGCATCCGCGATCCACGGTATATACGCCCCTCGCTTTGTAGCAACAACCGGCTCGTTACCAACATGTCGAGTCGAAACTGACAATAGGACCTGATCCGACAGTGGCCACTCTCTCTCTCTCTCTCTGTCTCTGTCTCTTTCTCTCTTTCGCTGCCCGTTGCTCGTACACGTTTACCTGCACACATATATGGGCGTGATAATCGTAATACAACGGATGAAAGACCGGACGCATAATAGTGACAGCGCCGAGAGCGTTAGCCGCGGTTGACGGAACGGCCTGTGCAGGCCCATGTTTCTGCCCGTTCTCTCTGTAATCGATGGCTTGTGACACAATCGCGTTATCACTTTTCGTGCCACCAGAATCGGACGGCAGCGGCACCGCAAATGTAGGAAACCCGGCTGCGAACCGGCGCGCTGTACCGCGTGCCGCGCCGATTTTATTGCCTCGGCCACCGCCGCGCCGCCGGTATCACTTTCGAACATAAATTCGCGTCGTGCTTAAACGATGACGAGTGTTCCCGTGATCGCGACCACCAGTAACTTTGACTATCGACAAGGCCGCGATTCGGCCGATAAATCGGTGATAAATTGTGCCCCTCCGCCCCGGTACGATTTCTAACGGTTCGTAACCACTGGATCGTATCCTCGTATCGTATCACCGTCGCGTATCAACATTGATTATCATTGTTTCATGCCTATACACCTTCATAAGTCCTTAGTACATATTTTATTACACGCGTACTGCATGACTTGTCACAATGATTTTTATGCACTTTATGCCATTCAGAATACGATTCATAATAAGCAACCTCGATAGAAAATTGTTTCACATATTCTTCAGCATGTCAGCATCAGCATAATCTCATTGAACGATAATAAGATACCATAAAATAGGATGGACTAAATCATATTTTTAGTTAGTTAAATGGAAACTTTGACGTTTAGGTTTATCGCGTATCTATCGGAGTGTACCTTCTTAAAGTTCTTCCTCATCGTTTTAGGTCATAAATAGCCTCGAATGGTTTCGTTTTTCCATTGTGTTTAAANTCCCGTGATCGCGACCACCAGTAACTTTGACTATCGACAAGGCCGCGATTCGGCCGATAAATCGGTGATAAATTGTGCCCCTCCGCCCCGGTACGATTTCTAACGGTTCGTAACCACTGGATCGTATCCTCGTATCGTATCACCGTCGCGTATCAACATTGATTATCATTGTTTCATGCCTATACACCTTCATAAGTCCTTAGTACATATTTTATTACACGCGTACTGCATGACTTGTCACAATGATTTTTATGCACTTTATGCCATTCAGAATACGATTCATAATAAGCAACCTCGATAGAAAATTGTTTCACATATTCTTCAGCATGTCAGCATCAGCATAATCTCATTGAACGATAATAAGATACCATAAAATAGGATGGACTAAATCATATTTTTAGTTAGTTAAATGGAAACTTTGACGNATTCCATTGTCTTTAAGGTCAGAAAATCGTTTACGTTAATGAGACACACGTCGTATCCTGCGCGTAGCTAATTTACAATTTAAACGTTAATCTGTCGCGTGATGTCACTGGGAATTAGAATGGCTTACCCAGTTGGAAGCATCTTAAGCTTTCAAAAGCTTCGTTAATGCTCTCTCTCTCTCTCTCTCTCTCTCTCTCGATACATTACCGTGAATAAATAACAGGTGCCAGTAACGATTCTATCCCGCGCTTGTATGGCCTTTCACTTCCCTCTTTCAATTTTCGTGTCTCATTTCCATAAATCCGTCGAAAGTTGGAATACCACTGCTCACGATGAGGTGTTTCCAACGAAAACAAAACCAGCTTCATTCCATACCGTTCGTATGGCCGGAATCGCGTACCGTGTCCCGCCGCGCCGTTTCGACGACCGCGACGAACGTAGCGTGTGAAACGAAGAAACTCGACTTTCAATTAAACCCCCGTTCAATTACACACAATGTTTTACCGAGTCCCTCTATCTCTGATTGCCTGAACGCGCTGCGAGCACCGCAAGCCCGCTTCCCGTTGTACTTCAACGAAATAACGCGGTTAACCCCCTTACTTCGTGCGATCCATCCCCGTGTATTACGTAATGCATCGCAGCGTGTTTCTTGCTCTCGTTGCGTAATATTTGTTACTGAAGATTCAACAAAATTTCCGCACAAAATACGCGCGATGCTCTAATTAGCCGGGTTTGCACGTCCAATTGGATTATGTAAACTTAAAGCGATTAAACCCGTACGCACCGCGCATTCGGAACCGTAACTCTTTAAACGTACTCGCGTCGATTTAAGGCCGATATTTCTTCCCATTCAATTCCATGCAAATTTGCTTTTATAACAACGGAGATCAGATTATAACGAAACAGGTTCGTGTGCAACTGTTTTAACATAAAATACGTTTAAAACAATACTTATGGGTCTTAAATATTAGTTCGGATAATTTTTGTTTTGGAGCACATTTACTTCTTCTGTATCTTTTTTAATAATCTATTAGAAAAAGGGAGAGTAAAGACACTGGGTTACCGTGATTGATTAGAAAGTATAAATGTATTTCGTTAATCCTGAAACTTTACTCTCATTCTTCTCTCAATTTCAACTGCTCACTTCCTTGTATGCTCTCTTTCTCTCTCTCCCTCTCTCTCTCCTCTTACTATTCGTCACACTCTCGCATACTTCCGCCCATTACAAAATTTCTAACAAATCTGACAGCAATCGAAAAACAAGAAAATAATTGATAGATACTAAAGTAAAGAAAATAAAAAAACTAAACCGCAAAATTTCATAACTCGACAACGATAACTTCATATTTCACCTACTCTCGTTGATTATTATCGGATTACGCAAAATAAATTTTAAAAAGTGCGTCCAAAGAGGTTTAATCATTATTTGAAATCTGTTGCTTCTGAAAAATAGCCACTCGACGTTGATTTCTTCGTTTCAGCCCGTTATACGCTCGTCTGCATTCATCTTGTGGCGTCCCTCCGGTAACCGCAAACCTATCCGGCCTCTGCACGATTTAATGCCGCTTGTCAAGAGTTTACGACTTCTGTCGGTTGCAAACGGACGGATGCCCTTTTTCGTGCTCCCCCGATCTTACCCCGGACGCTGATTAGGTAAATAGCCCGAAGGTTCGACCCTTACGTCCCGGCCGTATCCGTCACTGTATACGCACATCACGCGCGGGTCACCGGAGGAACGTGATTGCATATGTATTGGCGGTGAACCCGCTAAACTAATAGCCTCCTTTCCTCAGGGAGGTATCAGTATAAAAAAAACGTGTGATAGTAGGAATGAATGTGGGGTCAAAAATAGCAATTTCCAACTTTTCTGACAAGTCTTCCCCCTCATCCTTCCTTTCTCGTAAAATATTGACTGAAACGTTACCCCAAGCAATTCGAACACTGCTTTTACTGTACTGTGCCGTTTGCATTATATTATTTTACTCAGATCAAGAAAACTGATTTGTCGTTTTTAATCATTTTGTAATTATGAAAACACGTATTTTTCATAAAATAAAGTAAGGTTTATAAAATTGTTTGACCTGTTTTTCTCGGTCATAAGCAATTTTTAACGCATATATTCTATTAGAACATTAGTTCTAATACACAGTTTTGGCATTTTTTTATTGTACGTGACTTGCAACTGTCTGTATTGTCTACATGTCCTGTAATTCTTACTTTTGCATACTTTTTATTGTATACTTTAAATAATATCCTCGAAATTGACATTATTACAACATAAAAATATTCTTAAATCGTGTATTATGAATTATACAAAATTATAAAATTCTGTCATTGTTGCATTCACATTTTTTCATAAATGAAATAAGAATTCTGTTATTCGACATAAGAATTCAAGATATAAAAACTTTTTCAATAGGCTAGCAAAATTTCTAAAATTTTGTTGTGTTTTATTAATTTAATATCTTGTAACCATTACAATTTCGATGCTTTGTATCTAAGAGTTTATATAACCTTCAATTATAGTTAATCAGTGATAATATTGAGTTATAGTTATAATAAACAAACTTGTAATGTATGTGTTGTATTATTCGTAATTTTCGTTGTATGGATATTAGAATATGTATTTCATGAAGTAGGGCAGGTTCCGATACTACATAAAATTAACTGTTAGGGTTGGATCGTTAAGGGATCAGATAGTATCCGATCCCTGTGAACCCTCATACTATCCGTAATTATTTTAGTATCTCGGACAAACGCAATTACCCACATACAAGGCCGAGAACAAACTCCGTTGGTTCTTCAGCCTATGGAGCTCATATATTTGTAACGAAAAAGCCTTGAACCTATAGAAGAACGGTGGTTTCTGTCTGCGAAGTATCTGACATGCTCCTTTTCACCGTCTGTCCTCTGGTCAAGCACAGGCTTCTTCCTCTGTATCCGATCCTCGGTGTCAGTATTTATAGCGGCGAGGAACCGCAGAACACCGCAGGAAGCTGGCCAGCGGGATAGAAACCAACCAGGCCGAATCCACGCGCCATTTCTTCTGGTCCAACACGACTTTGGCTTCCTTGTGTCGCACGTATTGCGGGCAACTGGCACACGAACGCCATGGCTAAAAGCCTTATAATCGCGGTCTCTGCTTCTTTTCTCCAACGTAGAATAGAATTGTCAAGCGACACTGTTGGCCAGAGCCAAACCTCGCCTTGTTCACCGAATCGCTTCTTGTCCCTTGCGCTCTTCAATTTGACGGGTGTCGAGTTCACAGGATAACCCAACGGCATAGATCGTATATAGAACACTTGCTGCAACCAACTTTTTGACGCACGCGCTTGTTAAAAAGTTGTGGGCAACGTATTTCTAAGCCTCTATCTCTGTTATGGTTTGCGTCCTCTGTTTCTGTGCTTGATAAACGTAGATCTGACACAATCGCAGTCGAGCCCTTTGTATCGTATTACAGATGAAGCGCTGTTTACGTATTGAGAACGTAACAATAAAACTGACAGGGAAAAAGGGCGAGCTCGATATCGCAGTTCTTTTGTGCGCAAGTCTCGAATTTCATTTATACACTCGCGAAAAATGGATAATACCGTTCCCGCGAAATTTTTTCGGATCGGTTTTCAGGTCTCTTGGTTTTGGCAATTTTATTTCCTATCGCGTGAATCGTGTTTTCCTTTTTGTTTTTACACACTCTTCTTTNACTGTTAGGGTTGGATCGTTAAGGGATCAGATAGTATCCGATCCCTGTGAACCCTCATACTATCCGTAATTATTTTAGTATCTCGGACAAACGCAATTACCCACATACAAGGCCGAGAACAAACTCCGTTGGTTCTTCAGCCTATGGAGCTCATATATTTGTAACGAAAAAGCCTTGAACCTATAGAAGAACGGTGGTTTCTGTCTGCGAAGTATCTGACATGCTCCTTTTCACCGTCTGTCCTCTGGTCAAGCACAGGCTTCTTCCTCTGTATCCGATCCTCGGTGTCAGTATTTATAGCGGCGAGGAACCGCAGAACACCGCAGGAAGCTGGCCAGCGGGATAGAAACCAACCAGGCCGAATCCACGCGCCATTTCTTCTGGTCCAACACGACTTTGGCTTCCTTGTGTCGCACGTATTGCGGGCAACTGGCACACGAACGCCATGGCTAAAAGCCTTATAATCGCGGTCTCTGCTTCTTTTCTCCAACGTAGAATAGAATTGTCAAGCGACACTGTTGGCCAGAGCCAAACCTCGCCTTGTTCACCGAATCGCTTCTTGTCCCTTGCGCTCTTCAATTTGACGGGTGTCGAGTTCACAGGATAACCCAACGGCATAGATCGTATATAGAACACTTGCTGCAACCAACTTTTTGACGCACGCGCTTGTTAAAAAGTTGTGGGCAACGTATTTCTAAGCCTCTATCTCTGTTATGGTTTGCGTCCTCTGTTTCTGTGCTTGATAAACGTAGATCTGACACAATCGCAGTCGAGCCCTTTGTATCGTATTACAGACCGCTGTTTACGTATTGAGAACGTAACAATAAAACTGACAGGGAAAAAGGGCGAGCCCGATATCGCAGTTCTTTTGTGCGCAAGTCTCGAATTTCATTTATACACTCGCGAAAAATGGATAATACCGTTCCCGCGAAATTTTTTCGGATCGGTTTTCAGGTCTCTTGGTTTTGGAAATTTTATTTCCTATCGCGTGAATCGTGTTTTCCTTTTTGTTTTTACACACTCTTCTTTTGCGTGCTATTTCTTTCACGACGTAGTAGAACTTTTATCGGTACGCTGCCTATCACCGTGTGTAGTGTGTGTATACCATATGTCCCATCTCTTTATCTCGGAAAATTCGTTTTATTTGCCACCGCGTCTCGTCGGCGCGTCATTTCCTTTCCATTATTTTCCAGTGGCATTCCACCCGGTTAATATTGGAATCCCTCCAAGTATTTCACAATTCAAATGACCTCCACCACCCACGCTAGCGCCGTCTACTTTTCCGCCACCGATATAAACGCCGCTTTGCATATCTCTAATTGTACTTTCGTTATGTCTAACCGTTGGAATGCCTTAATGAATTAGTCACAGTTATGTGGAATCGGTATCTGACGCGATATCACGTTCAAACAATCGAAACAAACATGTGATCACATATTTATCTCACTGTTTAATTTAAAAATATTGAATTGTTGGAAGAGGTCGATTTTTATAAAAAATTTCAATGCAACGCGTTTCACTTCCGATATACATTTGTTCATTGATTAAATTAATAATATTAATAATATAAATAAATAAATAAATAAACAAATTGCACACCGGTGCCATTTTTTTTTAACATATTATTTTATTCTTAACATTTGTGATTAACAAAAGTTAGTTCGAACTGTTAAAAACTATTCAAGTACAACAGCGGATTATGTATAGTAGAAGTTTATTCAGTATGAAGCGTACTCGCGTGGTTAATCGACTTTTTATAAAAAAAATCTTGATTTATTTAATGAATACGAACAACAAAAGTACATTTATTTTGTGGGATGCATTGAATGTAAACTGGATAAGTATGATTTGTTCATCATTAGAACTACCGATCTCCTTATACTTCGATTCCTCTTTTCAAAACCAGTCACTTTGATTGGTTTAGTCGTTTTAATGTTAAGTACGGCGAGAGACGAGATATTGGTTGACGAATAAATACCGGCGAAGGAAACGCGACGCGACGTCGAGAACCGGGAGGTCTAGCATGCCGCGGAATTATCTGCGCGAGAGCATCGGAAAATCATTCGAGTAGGTACACGTAGCTAGGAATTTTCCCCGGTCGACGAAACTTCTTCTCTTTTTTCTCCTTCCACTTTTTCAACTCGATATTGGCCCGACTCCGTGCACTTCACGGAACAAGTTTCACGTAAAGTAATACTTCACGTGGGTACAGTGCAGGTAGCTAGTAGCTGGCTACGTGTACACGTCTGAGCGTCCTTTTAACGAGCCAAAAGTAGCCAAGATACGCCGGCACGATATGCTCAGCGACGTATTGTGCGCCGGTACATTCATTCCGGCGGGGCGCATGTAAGCATGAACACACGTGAACACACGCGAGCACGGTACACGGGGACGTGACGTGTACGTACAGGGTAGTTGCCAGCGGTTCCAGACGTTTTCTCATACATGCATGCTCGAGCATGATCGTGCACCGACCGGGCTAACAGACCCTGAGCTATCGTACCGGCCACTCGAGACGGCTGTTAGCATGTTGACCTAAGTGCCTACAAGGATTAACAAGCTGGCCACTTTTTGTCCAGCTATATTTTTTACATAATGTTCAGGGGATGAATCTTAATTATCATCCGTCTGCTCCGTACACCCGCAGCAGTTCGTGCATTTTACCACTACATTAATAGAAAACAGAATATCAAAGCCGATTGTTTAAAATAATTAGTGTATAAAATTTATCCGAATAATCATAATAATCTGTCAACTGTCAGGTCTACCATTATTTTTNATGAACACACGTGAACACACGCGAGCACGGTACACGGGGACGTGACGTGTACGTACAGGGTAGTTGCCAGCGGTTCCAGACGTTTTCTCATACATGCATGCTCGAGCATGATCGTGCACCGACCGGGCTAACAGACCCTGAGCTATCGTACCGGCCACTCGAGACGGCTGTTAGCATGTTGACCTAAGTGCCTACAAGGATTAACAAGCTGGCCACTTTTTGTCCAGCTATATTTTTTACATAATGTTCAGGGGATGAATCTTAATTATCATCCGTCTGCTCCGTACACCCGCAGCAGTTCGTGCATTTTACCACTACATTAATAGAAAACAGAATATCAAAGCCGATTGTTTAAAATAATTAGTGTATAAAATTTATCCGAATAATCATAATAATCTGTCAACTGTCAGGTCTACCATTATTTTTAAAAAATACATGCGATGAAACAAGAGTGTGTGAGCGCACCGGAAAAATGTCGAAGCGGATAGGCTGTCTGGTTAACGTTGTTCCCGGTGAGACTCGTCAAACGTACGAAAAGATAGCAAACCTACTTTTCCCGTATCCTCGGATGTCCCCCGTTCCCCGGGGGCCAGTGATAAAAACCAAGACCAGTGTCAGCACTCGACAATGAGGGCCGCCTTACCTTCGAGCATTTTTTCCGACAAAAGGGTCCGCGGTGAATCGTGGGAGTGACGAGCCGGCGACAAACTCGTAAACTCTCTCCCTCCGCGTCGATTGTCGTCGATTCGTGAAACACAAGGGTAAATGACGAAATCGAAAGTTGGAACACGATCGCCAGGGATCGTCGATGCACCTAGGGACACAGGGGCGAAAAAGGGAAAATAAGCGAGCGAATGAAAAAAATTCTTCCCAGATCCTGGTTCCCGGGGACGGGGGTCCACCCTTTCACGGGCGATCCAGCTACTTTTCAAAGATTCTTCTACAAAAAGGATTCCACTATTCTATTCGAATGTTATAAAAGGGGGATATCTATGACTCTTTGTGACAGCTTCGTTCCACTGGTAACGCTGGCCGTCGTCGTTCGCGAATCAAAGAATTCATTTAAATTCGACGTTCAACTATGAAATTCCGCGACGAGTAGAACGCGATACGACGCACGGAACGGGAGTGTACAGAGGAAAAAAATATCCGGCATAACTTTCCCGATTGAAAAGAGAATAGTAGACGTGCGAGAAGTTCACGTTTCTCTATCGACGGTAATCCGACGTCGTGCCTCCGGTTTCCTTATCACAATTCGTTTAATCAACAAACAATAACGGTTTCACAACGAATTGTCATGCAGCCGGAAGCGTGTTTGATGCTATCGAAACGTTTCGGAATGGTAGGCGGCAACAATCGTTGTACCCAGCGCCAAAGCAAACATGACGGATTAGAGAAGCATTGTTGTAAGGAATCTAGGGATGAGGCGATTTCCAAGGAAAGACGGAAAGAGAGGGGTAAAACGGGGGAGAGCGAGAAGAATCGGCCTGCGAGAAGTGGATTGGGTAGGTAGTTCGGGATTTTGATTGAGGTCGGAAATGCGTCGAAGGGATGAACCAATATCTATTGTTAGGATAGTGGAAGCTTCTCTCTCTGGGGTAGCACGGGTTCGCCGATCAACGAGTTACTTTACGCCAGGCCAGCAGCGATTCGCATGTGTGTGTGTGTGTGTGCACAGTAAAAATAAAAAATTATTATACGCCTGACCAGAGATAATTTCTCCGGTACGAACGTATCAAAAGGCCAAACTATTTCAACAAGCAAATAATTTAAATATTGAAAATCGCTCAATCATCTGTTCCACTAATTCTTATTATTTTTGGCAACAGGAATTGTTTGGATTTAGTGGAAGCATACGTTTCCAGATTCAAAGGGTGTGCTTGGCCGTCGCAGTAAGTGGCCGCTGATCATAAGTTCATTCACGCGTTTGTTTGCCGTCGAATTGTAATTCGTACCTACTGGAAAATCACGTTGCCCGGGAGAAAATGCGGCGCCATCGATCAACGACAGACGGTGGAGCTTTATTCGAATAAAATAATTCAGCCTGTATTATTTGTGTCAGTATGCAAACACGGGATCGATGAAAAGCGGTAATGGAAATTCTGTGTTTCCGAAAAGATGGAGTTCGGTTAAATAATATACGACGTAGTTGCTACAGACGATATTTAATCAATACTACATTTTTCGCTATGTGGAGTTTACTCTATTTTTTCGCTCGACTATTTACAGTCGTGAATGGATATTTCGTTTAAACAGAAGGGAATAAATTAAATCTCGCCGAGTAAATTCCTATGCAACCCGTTTCCATATTCTACGAATTCCTTTCCTCCCCTAAGGATTTAATCCTATTTAAATTACTGTGAACGCGTAAAAGTTATCTAAGACGTAGTTTTATCCAGATAACGGTAATTAGATCGTTGCCCGATGGTCGATCGCGATACTAAAACCAAAGCGAAATCCTTGCACGAAGATACCAGCACACTATACAGTATCTTACGGTAACGTGTCCCGAAACTCGCGATACGCTAATATCCTTGTACGCCGTACGTTTCGCCGATAATCCTCAAGATAAATAGGTAATTAATCGAGGTTGCTTTCTATCACGCGACGAGGAACGCCGCGCATGGTNGGGTCCGCGGTGAATCGTGGGAGTGACGAGCCGGCGACAAACTCGTAAACTCCCTCCGCGTCGATTGTCGTCGATTCGTGAAACACAAGGGGNTTAACGCTCCCGGGTCAAAGGCACGCCGATCGACGCCGATGCTCTAACATTGTTCAACCNCTACGAATTCCTTTCCTCCCCTAAGGATTTAATCCTATTTAAATTACTGTAAACGCGTAAAAGTTATCTAAGACGTAGTTTTATCCAGATAACGGTAATTAGATCGTTGCCCGATGGTCGATCGCGATACTAAAACCAAAGCGAAATCCTTGCACGAAGATACCAGCACACTATACAGTATCTTACGGTAACGTGTCCCGAAACTCGCGATACGCTAATATCCTTGTACGCCGTACGTTTCGCCGATAATCCTCAAGATAAATAGGTAATTAATCGAGGTTGCTTTCTATCACGCGACGAGGAACGCCGCGCATGGTTAACGCTCCCGGGTCAAAGGCACGCCGATCGACGCCGATGCTCTAACATCGTTCAACCTAGAAATAGCAAATCCGGAGACTGGAGAGAGACAGAGAACGAGGAGTTCCTCGAAACAATATTAACAACGCCGAGAAATCTGTCGTGTACTTTTAAGCGACCTGTTCTCGCGCTTTGTTAGCCGAAGCTTCCGATCTGTTGCCTACGGGTTTTCCTTGTGCCCTACGATGTGACGGTAGGTGCTGTAATATCGTCGCGTTGCCTCGCGTCGTCGTTGTGGAAACGAGAAACAAGAGTACAACGGAGTAGAAACATGAATACATTCCACGCGGCCTTGAAATTAAATTTGCTTTGTCCATCGTTGTTCGTTTGTCCGCGAACTGTACAAGAAGAAATAATTCCCGGAACGCTGGAACGAGAGTGGGTTCTTCCAGAATACTTGTGCGTCTTATCGATGCGCGCTAATAGTACCGATCGAAATCAGTGGCTCGAACCTGATGAAATGGGGCGTTAAACCGGCCGTAAGTTATCGTGTCACATCGTCTAGACTGAAATTCCGAAATAAATCGTAGCCGATTTAATTAAGCTCGGCCTCTGCCGTGCAAAGCGAGATTGTTCCCGCTCCGAGCAAAAAATAAAGCAAGGAGTGACCGGGAGATACGACACGGGAGTCGTCGGGGATGGAACTACGCGCAGAAACTTTTTCCCAATCGATTCGAGCGACTTCTGTATGTTTTCTTCGAGACGAGATCAGAAAACTTGCCGTCGAATGTTATCTCTTTTTTTTCTTATCTTGCTACCTACAACTTCGAATAGTAGTTATAAAGTATACCGAAGATTTGCGTGACTAAATTAAATTTTAATTAGTTGCTGGATGACAGAATTATATTATATCTATTTACTAGATGAACCTTTATTTAAAGCGCCAACACAATGAATATCGGAATATTTGATATGTTAATATAAAGCGTGTATTAAGGATAAAACATACTGATTATTCGATTAATTTAACGTATCAATTATTATATGGAACATTTTGTCAAATAATACAATATGTCATTTACTTCATTAATTACTATAATATATTAATTAGTATATGAAACATCTCTTCATATCTTCATATCAGTACCAATTACTATACTAATAATGGCAATAATTATTATATGAAACAATGGATAAAATGTTGTGTATTACATTACAATAATTATAGATTACTATGTGAAGTATTGCATTAATTTTTATTGTAATATAAAATATAAGTATTCATAGAAACCATGATGAATTTATAGTTTGGTTGTTACAATTAATTGATATTTCATACAAGGCAAATATTCGAGTAATGTTGTCCATACACACATACATCGGAATGTGAAGGGACAGATGCATAGAATTTTGCTGTTTGTGTACAATAACGAAGTTAGATTGTTTTAAGTGTTCTAGATTCGTGGTAAAGTTCCTGAGAAAGCAGCCAGATCGTTGGATACGAGGTCCGCCGCGCGAGAGAAAAAGCGAACAGATTTCAAAATGCGATAATTAACTATCAAGCATTCAGCATCAAACTGGAAATTTATTAGAAACGGTAATGTAGTGTTCGTGTGTGGAATTTAAAATAAGTTTATGACGTGCCGCAGCAGTTGCTTATTTACATTATCAGCTATTTCAAAATTCATGCGAACTAATAACGTGCGTATACTCTCATCGAAGGACTTAATTCGAGTGGCCGTTTTATATATCCGCTATTCGTTCAACATCCGCTCTTAAATTAATCCCAATTAAAATTATTTGTTCGTCAAATATTCTCAATTATGCGCCGCTGTAACTGGTTGATTAATTGTAAACCTCGCTGTACTTGGAAATTTGATAATTAATATCCGGACCAGCGAGGTGTGTTAAAAATTTCACTCGTTCGCATTTCTAGCCATTAACGCTCCAGAGATTGTCGTTCGGAAATCAAACAGTCGGATTCAATACCATCGCTCAGAAATTGATTCGAACTTCAATCCCGCAGGGAGAATTGAAAATTGTGGTGCTCGCGGGGAAACGATAGGCAGAAAAAGGAGTGGCACGAGGGAAAGGTGGAAAATCGATCCGGTTTTTCGGTCGTTCAGCGAGAGACGGAGAGGAACGGACGGAGGGAGACAGCAGAGAGGTTCGGTATCAAAAATTACAATGCTGGGAGAATAATGAATACAAGAACGGAGAGGGTCGGTTGCGACGACGACGATATAAGCGAAATTCGCGCGCGCCTTCATCATTCCGCTCAATGACGCGTCAAACGCAATCAGAGTGAAGATTATCCCGACGAGGCCTGGGGCTTCGCACTTCCCATAACCATATCCTACCGATAATCCAACCAATTATTGTAGTTCGTGCGAGAGGCACGAAGGAAGGCTGGATAGACGATGTCTGAGGCATTATTTCCGCCTTGCCGGGCACGCTGGTGTCTTCCTTTCGTGGCACTTAACACGAGAACGACGCTCGTGTTGGCGGTGCTACGTACCGCTCTGCGGCGAGGATGCCTACATACGTTCACGGGGAGACACACGACTGCGTTATCGATCCAGAACGTACACTGCATTAATCAATTTACACACTTCGTTACGACGAATATCGAATCTACGTTACCGCGATCTGTGCCTTTAACGACGACCAATCTCCGGCGCGTTCTCGCAACTTCCCGCGGTTAAACTCGACGCGACGTCTAACGAGAAACGCTCTGCAATTGCTCGTGACTGTTTTTCAACGCTCTACTTCGACTCCTAATGAATTACGAGCGCAAAGAAATAAAAGTCGGCGAAATGCGCACTTATTTTAATTACTTTCCTTTAATTAAAGCTGGTTTTAAGAGCCCGGATGTCAAGGGAATACAAGAGACACTGGTTCTGCGAAAATACTGAAAAAAATGGCTTACAAACCCGGAAGAACGTACCCGTTCCCCGTTTGTTTACACTTCTATCTATTCTTCACTCGTTTGTTTTCGCGACTCTTTTTATATGTCACTTCACGTTATTTACAATTGTTGATCGATCGCAAATGTGGTCCTGCAAACGAAATCCCAGTTCGAATAAATACGGACGATCTAATTTGTTCACGTGGTCGCGTGACCATTTTGTCGAACTGTTTTCAATCTCGTAAAAGCTACCTAACCACGTTAGCCAAGCTGATTTCTCTTCCCGGAGCCTAATTTACCACGCCGCGCCGCCCGACTCGACCCGGTTGATTGTACCTTTATTCCTAGCTCACCAGTTGCACGCCATTAGTCCCCATTTGATAACGTTCCCATGGCTTGATTATATTTTCGTCCCGCCGTTTTAATTTCACAGAAAATTCTCCCATCACGTGATTCTTGTTTGAACACGGCAGGCGCTCGTGAATAATTCATTAAGTAAATCGTGATTCTTGTATTTAAAAAAAAAAAATACTAATTTTCTAGATCAAGCAGTCCAACCGAGTGTGGTACACAATACTCAGACAGTAATTCTCATTTTCTAATGCATAACGGCAAAGCAATAGATCAAAATTTCTTCTAAAGGAGTGATTAGACCCCGCGAAGAAATCCAAGTCAACACAGGAAAGGAACGATCTGCTATTGTTTGCACACATGGAGGCGGAGTATGAGAAATTGGAATTGTATGTACTTTTCGTGAAAGGGTGCGAAAGCCTAAGAATTCTTGTTGGAACGTGTAAATGGATTTAATTCAAGAAGCTATAGGCAGCTAATGGAATCATTAATAATAATCTTAAAGATAAATAATAAATCGAACACGATTGTTAATTATAAAAGACCTAGTCTGAATTTAATGACACGGCCCTGTCGAAAAACAATTAAATGGATTAGCGAATGTATTTGTTATTTATGAGTCGTTACATATTCCCTCGTTCCTAAACATCCAACTAAGCAAGACGCATTTCCCAATAGAGAAGAAATCCAGAGATGAATAATCACAATGTGAATCAGCTCGATAAATGTATGATGATCTAAAGTGATTCTAAATATCTAAAACAGAGTCACATATTGTTCAATTAATAAATTAACAAAGTTCTCAACCAAAGAAATTGTATTTCGCTCTCGACGCTTACACCTCGATTTCTAAGCTTGAGCTAAGCATCTACCGATACTTCTGGACGCAAAAGTAATACTATATAAGCCTACTCATACTAGGAAAACAATTATGGTCATTGATTGGGATCTTATTCCCTATTTTACTTGTAACAAATCTTAGGAAACTACTGAATATTGTAACAGAGTTCAAATCGTTAATGATTCCGTTTCTCGGCCTGAATGGGATCCATCGACGGAACCAGTTAATTAAATTGAACGCTCCCTATTCTCTGCCTTTCGTCGATCACGATAATTGAAAGGAACATTCTATAATTTCCATCTCACCTCTCTGACGTCGCGTCACCTCATTTTAATAGTGGCTGTCGGTTGATCTTGTTACAGCACATCTCATTATCAGTTCAAATTCTGAAGCTAATCGACGGGTGTTCAACGCGAGCAAGAATCTATCTGCGGGATGTCATTGTCTCTCCTTTATTCCCGACTCGTTCAATCCTGCCCTGTAGATGTACATAAGTAATATGTCAGTAATAGATCGCGTAACCGAAATTTCACTGAAACTTACATGAACAGACGATTGGCTCAAAATCGTCACCTAAAATATCTCCATTATTTTTACTGATACGAAAAAGTGTATATGAGATGAAATGTTTGATTGAGTAACATTATACCATTCAAACGTACCATTTAAGAGAAGTGAGAAAAAATGTCGTTCCATCAAAATAATTGTTTCATCGCATCGACCATTTCCTTTCTTATACATTTTCTCTTATCATCTAAAACCATGGAGATATTTTAGATGAAAGTGATAAATGACCCATACTGTATAGTACGTCTAGTGAAATGAAAATTGAGTGACAATCATTATCAACTTGAACGCTCGACGCAAATTAAGTGTCGAATACTAAAATATCTTGTCGAACAATATTATATCGTTTTACAATCATTTCGACGATCCGATTTTTACTTTAGCGGCTTTGTACCATAGTTTCATTTTTCAAATACTTCCCCTTTGACTAGACTCTAGACGTTCGGAGACGCTGGTCAAAAGCGAGCCGGTATCGGCCGAGCGCGGTTCGATGCCCCGTTTTCATTTGGTTGCTTCTCTGAAAGGTTTTAATCATAAAGTCAATGATTCGTGACCCGTGCTCGACGACTACGTCCCGTGGAGTTCGACAACGCGTCCCGTGATTTCTGAGCTAAGCGTCGCGATTATCGCGGCGGGTGCAACGTGTAACTACAACAAACAAACCAGCGGAGCGTAAACTCCTGATGACTTTGGCTGTGCATGCTCGCGGCGTGATTACATTTTACACGTGGAGTGCACGTGGAACGTGATTAAATTCATCGGTATAGCTAAGCCGTTGCCGCCTCCTTCGCGAGATTTCTCCCAGGAAGTTGTGTCTAATCGATTTCGAGTATAATTAGCGCAAGGATGCGTTCTCCGTGCCGATAATAATAAGATAGGAAACCGGTAATACCTTTGAACGCGAGTCCCGACTGTCTAACAATAACAAAGACGCGATAGACAGTGTCTAACGAGGAAATCTGCTGACGCGGTGTATATGCGCGCAATGTTAATTAGCGTGATGAGCACCGTCTGATTCTACTCGTCGCGTCGTCGTTTCCGCAACTCCTAATTCCATCTACACCGACTTTACGACGCGTAAACCCACGTCCAATTAGCTCGATAATTCATTCAACCTCATGTGCCGACGTTCGAATACGCAATGCGCAACAGCCCGTTTGCAAAACAAATTTTGCTTGTTTTTAAATCTATGAAATTTGTTTATTGCTATATTTTATTGAAACGTGTTTGTGTCATATCACTGTTACCATTATGAACGGACAAGAAAACGTTGTATTATGGTACACGCTTCCAAGTACTTATCGTTCATAAAAAATACTGAGAAATATAATATGTTTCACAGTATGCAGTAAGTACATAGTATATCTACATGTAATACAATGTCATATTTATTAAGAAAAATATATATGTAACACGTATAGGGATAAGACTGCAATGGTGATACGATACAAATGTATACATGTGGCACGATATCACTCTGATCCAACAATTTCGATATGTCTCGAAACCAATGAATATTAAAGTCCTGATATAAGTCATAATCTTCTCCGGTGTAAGGTAGTTACAAAAAATGTTTTCCCTATCTATAATGTGCATATTAAATCGTATGCTCTTGTAACGAAACTCTTTACAGGTATTTACAAGTAGTTTTGCATTAGTTAGATTACTAAGAAAATTTGGATACCATGGCAAGAATGCTGGTTGAGTAAATGTTTCCCGATTTCTCACGATTAACACGAATAATNAAAGTTGTTGAATAATCTCGCACGTCTACGGCAATGAAATTCACAAATGTGCACATAATTATCGGAAACGAGGGAAGAGTGGTATCCGTGTATACCTGTCTGGTAAGCGCTGAGAAGATTACGTGGCACCGCTGAGCTAATAATGCAGCGACTGATGCAACCTCGTCGTGCCCAAGCCTTTCATTGTTATTATCTTAATACGATAGTGTAACGTCTAGTACCGTCTGACCCGCTCTCAGTTTAACGAGATTAGCATAATACCGCGAAGCCCTTCTCAGAAGTCTGGCACCCCACCTCCTTTCTGCCCAACCAACCACCCCCAATCAGCTTCAACGCGCCGCGTTCGCTACTGACAAGAACTCACCCCTTCCATTCGCGGGGTTGTTATTCACCTGCTAGCAGANGTTGAGTAAATGTTTCCCGATTTCTCACGATTAACACGAATAATTAAAGTTGAAATTTAGATTAACCTCTGGAACTATAAAGTTTTCTGAAAGCGGCAGACCGTGAAACTTTCATTCTCTCAATACTTCTTCTGAACGATGCCCGGTAGTTACAAAGACCAACTTCGTCAAACTTGCTAATCAGTATACTGTCGTCGTATCCCGCGATACTTCTTTCTCCGCTAACGAGGCAACTGTTTAAAGTCAAACGCTGGCGCCGCGTCGCGCCGTCCGAGCCGGAACAAACGCGAAACTAACTCCGTGCCACTGCGACCGATATGCAAATCAAGGGAAATGACCGGCGGCTTAAAGCAACGATCTCTGCCCGAGATTTAATTCCTTTTCGCGATACACACGATTGTTAAATTAGAATTATTCCTTTTCGTTCCTTTTACTCGAACTGAAATGCGAAATGAATACTGTACGCGTTACTTTGCCGTGCAATTTGCATTATTAAATTAAATATCTCGAATTTTTGTCTGCAAATCCGTTAACGTAATTCGAAGAATGAGGACTCTATATTGCCTCGCGATGAGAACTACGAGGAGGCACTTGCCGATGCGACAAATGCATCCGTGCTTGAAATTCGAAATGTGCGTACGCAAGACAGAGAGAAAGAGAGAAAGAAGGGTTGGTTGGAAAACGTCGAAGGCTGGAAAATGCGAGGCGACCGGCACCGATGGAAAACGTGGATCACTTAGCAGGCTGGCTCTAGGCCAGCTGCAATCCTTGCGAAGAGCAACGCCAAGCTTCCTGCATTTTAAGCGCACCTGGACCGACTTCCGCCGCTAATAGATTATCCCCGGAGCGTTCGTCTTCCGTTTAATCCGATGCTGACTCGTGTTTTGTCCCAACCCGTGCGGTTCGCTCCTGTATCGGGAAAGGATTTACCTTATCCGAGCAGAGGCTGGGTCTCTCCTGCCTCCGAAGTAGGATTTTTCACGCGGAACTCCCCTCTTCCCATTTCCGTTTGCCCACGTCGCGTCGCTTCGATATGGTTTATTTATGAATGCACTCGAACCAAACCACAACCAGGTAGTTAATGCAATATTGAAAGGTGGATAAAAACAGCCGCGTTGTTTGCATCGTTTCTCCCATTCCCTTTACCTTTGTACCGCTTCTAGTAGATGAACGGCCCCGGCCCGCGGCATATGCTTAGCGATGTCCGTTAAAAAATGACGTAGTGTCTCTCACCTGTTGCACGCGGGAATAGAAACGTCCAGCGTTTTACTTAATCCTACAGCTAAAGAGCTCGAGGGAAGACCTTCGTGTTCAGGAACGCGGCTCGTTTAATAATATTCCCTGCAATCTGGCCTGCAATGCATCACGAGCTTTGTCCCCGAGATCTGATTAGTGGAAAAACAGTTTTCCCGAGCCGCGGATGTTTTAGTGAAGAATTGTTGAGCCTGATGCTTGTACAATATCAAGCGACAGGATTTTCGTAGTTATCTTGTACATTCTCGCGGATGTAAACTCCCTATTTAGTAGCATACAATTTCAATTTTCGTGCGAAATATTAAACAATTTTGTTTGTCCTACAAATTGCTATACAAATGCCGTCGACGTTCAAACAAATTATTTACCCATTGATATAATTACATTATAATTTCCATGTGTATCGTAGAAAACAACGAATTACCTGTTACATTTAATAATGCGGGTAATGACATGAAAATTAATATCCACCATTTGTCACTTCACTAATTATTAACAGTAGCCATAATATTTACCATCCTACCGCTGTTTCTACGATATCTGTATTTCTCACTTGTCTGCATTTAAAATTCAGAGTCGGAATGAAAATCGCTAAACCTTTATCGCAAATCCTCTGGTAAAAAATCGTTTCATCGTCTCTTCCATCTCGTAGGAAATGAGCTCCATCAATCGTCTCACGTTCGCCGGAGAAATAGAATCTGGTCGAGAATCAGTTGAAATTGTTGATTCAGGGTGAACGTACAATGGGATTCTGCTTCGCGAGATTGGCAACGTTATCACGTGCCACGTGGTTTCATTAAAATAGATTCGGTGCCACGCCACGTTGTGTCGCTTTACACCGACGAATCTTCTCGCTGGATGAACTTAATCCACGAATATTACGTGACAATCAACGCACACCTGATCCCAATCGGCACCCGTCGTCCGGGCTCGAATCCCGTTCGCACGTTTTTTTCAGTTCCAAGGAAAGAAACCGTTGTCTTTCTCCGAGGGTAGCTTTATGGTCTCTCCTATCCGCTTCATTTTACCGTTCCTTTAAGTCAACACGGAATGTTAAAGCAGAAATTCGCGCGCGCGTGCACGTGCTCACCGGGATCTCATCCGCTCCCTTGCCTCCCTTCAATCAGCCTCTTCCATATTTATGCGCGTAGACCGGCGCTACGCGGCGTGCCGCTCCTCATGGAAAATTTTCCTCCCCGTAGTTCAAAACGGACTGCATTATCATAATCTGTTGGAAGGTGCGACACGCAGCACCGCCCCGAGGACTCGGTGGCTTTAACGTAATTATTAATCAGAATCCGAGATGATTACGCTGAGGGGAATAAAGAGAGACCTCCCCGTCCCTCTCTTCCTCGTTTTCTCGTCCGCACTGTGCTCTCGATTACGAACCGGCATTCGGTATTGGTCGAGGCCATACGTGCATGCAAATTCGCTGCCTTACTGGATTTTTAGAACGAACTCTGTTTACGAAAGAAAGACTATCAAAAGTGGTCCCAAAGCAATTCATTTAGCTTCATTCGCTGTAGGAATATTAAGCGTGGAATAGGAACAAGTTGTACAGGATATTCTACAAAAAGTTGCTGAAAATTAAAGAATGTATTTCTTCTTTTTGACGACCTACGTTGTCATCCAGATAATTACTGTTTACCGCAATTCTATTCTAGCTACGGCGAAATTCAATATAAACTTTAAAGTACGTAGTCTTAAGACATAAGAAAGGGCGTATTTTATAAAATTTTATTTTTACGTAGAAACTTTACAAGAGGCTCTGCTGTAAGTGTAGAGAATTGCAAGTGAAACTATTCTAAAACGTTAAGCATT
>SMSR01007551.1:0-21635 GCA_019453355.1 Ceratina japonica | reverse complement strand
GCGCACGTCAGGATGGAACAGGGGTATATTTGGAGGATGGTCAGGTGGAGATGAGATGAAGACCTTTTTTTTCCTTTAGGGATCCGAGCCAATTTGATGTTGAATGGAAATATAAACCCTCTTTACTATACACTTGGGAAAAGTTGTAATTCTTGATATTGTTTTAAATGCATGGAAATCGTGCATTTAAAATGTTTAAATACAAATCTTGATGATTCGTATTTTATATAAATTANTCTTCGGACTTGGTATAATTACAAGTGCTAGCTGCAAATGTGGCTATGAGGCTGAAGACATTGCTTGTATGATCAAATTAATCACAAATTCATGGAACCTAGGTTTTACCTATTTTTAAAAGTTGGCATGTTCTTTTCTGGAAATCTAGACATTCTTGCATGCGACTATACCGATTTTTAAAGATATGTCAGTATTGAATTCCCGTAACGGAAAAATAATTCTATATACTATCTACTGTTATATCAGTAATTAAGGAAACGAAACATCATAAGATGATTGTATATACAGTTTGTAAGTTGGCATATAATGAAATGTTTATCAAGATTTCCCTGAATTACTCTAGGTTTTCATATTTGCAAGGTTCGATAATAAGGTACGTTTGAGTAACGACTCCAGCAGGAAATGTATTATGAAACCTGAATTTAATAAAAGAGAAGACACGTACATCGGACTTGGAAGTAACTCGATACTGTGCATCCGCGTTTAGGTACTTCTAGCGAACATTCAACAAGCATCGACTACTTCTTTACTGTTCATCAATGATTTACCCCGTAACGACGATGGCTATGACTGTTGCGCGAGGAAGTTTGGGAACGTGCGACGTAAAAATATCGTAGAATAGAATGGAAAATGGTCTCATTCGTGATTCGAATTGTCCCATTCCAAAACATGAAAACCTCCGACGTACCAGCGGCCACCCTTAACCCACTTTCCACGACTTTGATATCCCATTTTCCCATTCGCCATCAGCTACCGAATCTTTGAGCATTACGCGAATTCTCTACGCTACAACCACTCGTGGATAGCAACGAGATTATACAGCGACGGCTGCATTATCGTCGTATGTATATTTATTAACGTCCGCCGTTTATACCGACGCGTTGCATCGCGTTGAAAAATCACCCATTCAAAATGGATGTACATGCGCGCTGAATTTGAAATGAAGTTTTATCTTTTTGAGATGTAAATGAGAATGTTACGTAATCTCGATTTGGATATTTAAATACGAGAGTACCTGCCAATTAATTATTGAAGAATAGAAACCACACAGGAAGTTTCGAAAAACATTTGAATTGTTCTGTCATTTAATTATATATTTATACAAAGAATAATGGTTTACTTTCACGAATTATTCCTGGCACTATGTCTTTCGCATTTTAGCATTTAAGTAGCCATCAACCCGCCCCTTTGATTTCCCCTTATTTGAGAGACAATACAGTGCCCATCTACTCAGCAAGACGAATACGGAGCCGTTTACCAAATTCCCCGGAACGATTGCACCCTCGGTGGAGGTAGACAAACGCACACCCCCGTGATTTCCGGGGAACGAAAGTGAAAATCGATCGGAACACCGCCACGCGTCTACGTGTTCATTGGCCCACTTTCTTCTTTTCTCCAGATTTTTTCTTCGGCCGAGTGCTCTTCCTTCTCTCGGATAATCGACAGGCCGCCACTCCAGACGAAAAGTTGAAGAGGCCCTCCTCTCTCGCCTCGAAAATGTCCTCCTTGTTCCCCAAACGGGTCGGATCACCCGCGACTCTAG
The DNA here is from genome assembly GCA_019453355.1 of Ceratina japonica. Lineage (NCBI taxonomy): Eukaryota > Metazoa > Arthropoda > Insecta > Hymenoptera > Apidae > Ceratina > Ceratina japonica. The sequence continues at coordinate 19,855 of SMSR01007551.1, read as the reverse complement.
TCGAGTATGCACGAGCCGGCCAAGGTCTGAACGTCGAAAACGAGAGACACGCAAACGAGATCCCAACCCCCTCCGACGCTCGTAGACCTCTCTCATAATGAAGACCGATGACAACCGGGGCTTGGCCCGGAATCGAATGAAACGCCGCGTCGCCGAGCCGAGCCGTGCCGCGCCGTGCCGTGCCGTGGGGGTTGGCCAAAGTGTGGCCCGGCGTAAGTCGTCGGCCGGGATACGCTCCGGCTACTAGGCGAGGGCCATTCATCCTGATTAGATGCGGTCTCCCACGGGGACAGGCCCGGGAATCTCTCGGCGAACTCGTCCACGAGTTATTTGCAGACTGCCAAGGGAGAAAAAGAGAACGGCCAGCCTCGTCTAGCTATCTCTTTGCCCGCGACAACGCGGCATAAAAGGGGAACACGCGCATCCAGTTTTTCGGCGGCGATCAAACAAAATGGACAAGGTAATATTCGTGTGGATTGTGCGTCTACTCGGTCCTATTCCTTTCTTTTTTTTTTCGGCTTAGCGCACGTCAGGATGGAACAGGGGTATATTTGGAGGATGGTCAGGTGGAGATGAGATGAAGACCTTTTTTTTCCTTTAGGGATCCGAGCCAATTTGATGTTGAATGGAAATATAAACCCTCTTTACTATACACTTGGGAAAAGTTGTAATTCTTGATATTGTTTTAAATGCATGGAAATCGTGCATTTAAAATGTTTAAATACAAATCTTGATGATTCGTATTTTATATAAATTACGTACAGACGCGCTTACTACTTACCTTTCGCAAGAAATAATCAATTACTATACCATCACATTTATTTAACACAAACAGTTGTAAATATTGGGTGGAAAAAAGTAAGAAAATGTCAAAATACACCAACAAATACATTAGAGATACATTTCACGAGCACAGCGTTAGTGTGAAGTATACCGTCTCAAATATTTGTAGCAGCTCTTTTACGTTCAAAGAATGATTAAAAATTTGACAATACTATTAATATTCAATTCGTTCCATGATTATTTAACAAAGACCGGGCCATTTAATCGTTATTAAATACGGCTACACGTAGACGCAAGGCATCGTTTTATCCTCATTCTAACCAGGTCGCCATCTCACATTATAGTTACCGATACCTTATACACATATACATATTTCGCAACACGTCGACGATATTTCGAAGTAATTCACCGCTAAGTAGGGTTACCTTGAATAAGTCAACGACGGCGGTGCGTTGGTACCAAAGGGCGTCGCCTCTGCTCTAGACTTTGGACTCTAGACTCTCCGCCAGACTGATGTTCCGGAGTAGCGGAACCCAGCCTACGTCACTTTCCAGCTCATACCGGAAACTCTTGAAAAACAATAACGCTGTCGTTGACTTTGAATTTTCCGTAGTAGCGACTCGCGGTTATTTCGTTCTCCCGCGAACATCGCGAGGCTGTTGGGAGTTGGGGCTGGTAGCTAGATTTTCGACCGTATTATTTCCCCTACGGCACTTTTCCTTCCTTCCCCTCATTCTCTTTCCTCCGTTCCCTACAACCGGCGGCGACTCGTCACCGCGATGGAGTTACGCCCACGACTTTTCCGCTTGTTCGCCCGGGTCGGGCCTGAACGAGGAAACGGGGTGGCGCGCAGCGACGGAACACCGAGAGCAGTCCTCGTCTTTGGAGAAAAACTGAGAACCGAACCGTGTCGGCCGGCCGTGCGCAGCGTTAACTTTCGACACTTTCAACTTTGATGGGGTTTTCCTCCTCTCTTCTTATACACACCGTCTCTCGGGACGGTATCCCGGCGAGAATGCTGCCTTTCTATCGTGCGTATTACACGGCCAGACTTCGTCGGGCTTTTACATATTACACCGGCGAGAAACGTCGAAAGTTCCCCGCTCGGAGATAATACGCGCAACTGAATCTCCCGAGCGCAATAATTATGAGATACTACCTCTGCTGTTACGAATGGGTGACTGTACTCGAGAGACACTGAGTCCGATTAAATTGTTAGATGGAAGCTTATTTAGATTCGATTCTGTTAGTGTTCACTATATTGTGTCAAATCATAAGTCTTGAATAAGGGAGGGTGTAAAATTTTGAAGGATTCTTATTGAACTAGTGACTGAATTAAATGTCAAATGAGTTAATGAATTTCGTAACGAATTCGATGAATGGTGATTCATGATGCACGCTATTACTTCTTTATTATTTCATTGTAATATATGATAAACTACATACGAATGAATAAATAAATTTTGTCACCATATTTTAGTCCACCTCAGGAGGACCATGTGATATTTACTTAAGAGGGTAGACTTCGATGGCAACGTGATAAAGCAAATTGTCAATATTACACATAAAACTAGCCAAAAATGTGGGTTTACGGGAATACAAAGGAATAATTATACATAATGCTCAATTCACTTTAGTTAAAATGAACCCGTTCATGTCATTACCGATGAATATTTGTGACGGAGTAAGTGATTTGTGTAAATATACATGTTTAAGCGCGAAATGAAAATTTTTGGATCGCTCATAAGCGGGCCATCATCATTTATAAAAACGCGGCTCATGAATGCTAATTGAAAATGTACGCGATACGTATGGTCCATAAATGTGTCCACAGTTTAATTTGCCGCGAACGAATCGCAACGATATTCGCGCGGGCCGCGCCGCATTTCGAGAGAATCGACTCGATACGGTTCTCTAATTTGCATATATAAATTCGCAATATCCAGCAACGGTAGCTTTCGTTTTAATCGAAGAATCAAGGGTTCGACTTATTACGTTCACAAATTGCGTTCGATTATTGTGGAATTTTTGTACGCTTCACGAGTTTAAATCACTCTAATCAGTAGTGATTGGAATTACACAAAATTTATAGAAATATATTAAACACATTATCTCTTCTATGAAAGAATTGAATTTTTTTTCTCCAATATTTCTCTTAATTAGTTTGTCCAAATATTTTTCAATTGTTTAATTGGTACTTAAAAAAAGAAGGTACAATCGTGTATTTTTGCATTAAACTATCACAATGTATAAAAAGTAGAAGTTTTTTAGAGATAAGACAAATTAAGTATACGAGTAGATCCATCAATCCATGTATCTTTTATCTTCTGTTTTCTCCGGATTTAAGGCTCCGTTACCATTTCAGAGTGCCACTGGCAAGATTGTCAATATGGTAAACAATCCTAGCATTTACTACGGTTGGAAGTATTGTGCTGTAAAAGTGACTACATTTTTACTAATAAATAAAATCGTAGAAAATCATGGCATTTTTTATTACATCCATCTGATCCTTGATCAAGAGATTCTGCAGACGGTTTCTTGACATCAACTCGGTCTCTCACCTGAACGATCCTACGCGGAGAGCTACCGATTCTGGTGGGGGCGGGCGGCAATATAAGCCCGACGATCTCGGGCTATTTGATCGACGATTGTCAATCCCATCACATCCGTCTGCCGATTTTCTTTTTAGATTTTTTTCGGTGCTCGTTTCGGTTGATTGGGTTTGACGCATCGTTCGTTGGCTTGGTANCGATCTCGGGCTATTTGATCGACGATTGTCAATCCCATCACATCCGTCTGTCGATTTTCTTTTTAGATTTTTTTCGGTGCTCGTTTCGGTTGATTGGGTTTGACGCATCGTTCGTTGGCTTGGTTCGAAATTTGATTCGGTTTGCACTCGTACGTGCCCTTTATCAACGATTCCTCTCAGCATTCATGAGTACTCGTATCTTTTAGTTTAATAGTTGGTTTTATACCTCATTTTTAATTTCCCTATAGAGATCTGTTCTTTCCTTTCAATGTTACTGGGATCATAGTTTATCAAGAAGTAGAAGAAGAAAAGCGGTCCTCGATACCCATGATTTTAAAAAATGCAAGAAGAAGAAAAGACAAACTCGATCCATGGTTTCAATTAAATGAAGATNTCGAAATTTGATTCGGTTTGCACTCGTACGTGCCCTTTATCAACGATTCCTCTCAGCATTCATGAGTACTCGTATCTTTTAGTTTAATAGTTGGTTTTATACCTCATTTTTAATTTCCCTATAGAGATCTGTTCTTTCCTTTCAATGTTACTGGGATCATAGTTTATCAAGAAGTAGAAGAAGAAAAGCGGTCCTCGATACCCATGATTTTAAAAAATGCAAGAAGAAGAAAAGACAAACTCGATCCATGGTTTCAATTAATAGAAGATAAAGAATAAGAACGCATGTAGTGCACAATTTGTAGCAGTTGCTAATATGTATGAGTATGCAGGAGTCTTCCTCTTTCTAATACGCCTTCATTTCTTTCGAACATATTTTTCAATCAATCAATTAGTATACTCGTATCGCGAACAGCGTTTAAGACCTCTGACCTCATCTGATAGGGACTTCAATCTTTCGATTTTATAGTATACCGTTTCATTTTCGAATAGTTGCAATTCGAGTTAGAGTCAATAAAAGTTAGAGTTTTAGTACGCAATCGGGTCTTGTTTGTAGTCACCATTACACAGTGAGATCTGGATTAATAGCGTTTCTAAAGTCCAATCTTCAGAAACGGTACCAAACGAAAACGAAGTCTAGTTGAGAATCTCTGCATCTTAAATTATATGTTGATTTATCAATACAGAAATGTATATACTAATGAATGTAACGACGAATTAAAGAAAAGATCTGATTGAATTTCGCTGGAATAGAAATCGAATGGACGAGAGACGAGACGAAACTCGGTTCCCTCCAAGGGAAACAGAAAACATAATCACATCCCTCTTGTTCTCTAATATTATATCAGGAAATTTGAAGTCTAATCGACGACTGTTTATGAACAGAGGATGTACGAATCAGCGTTAATTTTTCGTGTCAATACGATAGTCGAATGTGAGTCACGAGAGTGCATAAAATGATAAGTCCACTCGTATATCTCTCCCATCCCGTCCATTCATTACGATCTTCTGATGATATTATTTAAAATATTTTTAAGCTAACGATAGGCAGCAATTACAAGAAAGTATTTAATATCTCGCTGCGAGCACGTATTCGACTAGTATTCGCTTGTTCGCAGTAAATCTAGAGGGAAGCGCATCGCGCTCAATTCGACCGTAACTTTCAGCAGCGAATTCCAGACCGATTCCACGGAAACCGACGGGACGCGACGTGAAGCCACGGTCGCTCTCTCGCACTCCCGCCGTTTCCCGTCCACCTTAAATCCGGTTTAAGAGCTTCCGGAAGCTTCAGACTCGTTCACAGCAGTAGAAACTTTCATCATTAAGTAAACGGTGGCTGGGATTTTCATGCTGATTCTCTAACGTTCTCTCTATCTCTCCCTCCTTCCTTTTCCCGCTTTCGCGCCGCGTCGTTTAGATATCCTTCATCTAGCAAATTGTCGCTACTAACTGGTCTCCTCGCACGTTTGTCTCGGAGTTCGTGGAATGCCGCGCGAGTTAGACGCACGTTTGTACTCCACGTAAATTGTTTGACTTAACGCCGTGCAGAGTGCTGTTTGGTGAAGTCTGTTCTCGGACGAGTACGTGCAGCGTTTGTCTTGAAGAAATACATATGTACACACAAGAAGCGCTTCCTGTTTTCTGTCTTTCTAATCACCGACTTCAGAACAGAAACACGCAAACAAATGCTGAGTATGATAAAAGAAATAAAGAACCTTTATATAAAATGTTCTATAATAATTGCTATTCAAAACGAAATGAATAAACTATGACTTAGGCAAAGCAGAATTGAAATATATTTATACGAAAATATCCCCGAGTTGTCTTAGAAGAAATATTTAGTTGTGAAATGTTCAAGCAGAATTTTGCAGAAACAACAAATGTTTTCGATCAGGAATAGAAAAGTTCTGAACAGACTGGCCTGTACGAAATTAAAAACAGTAATCTCTCTATCCAAATCTCAAATTAAACACACACATTTCNAGGCAAAGCAGAATTGAAATATATTTATACGAAAATATCCCCGAGTTGTCATAGAAGAAATAGTTGTGAAATGTTCAAGCAGAATTTTGCAGAAACAACAAATGTTTTCGATCAGGAATAGAAAAGTTCTGAACAGACTGGCCTGTACGAAATTAAAAACAGTAATCTCTCTATCCAAATCTCAAATTAAACACACACATTTCAATAAATAATCACTAGATTGAAAATAGGACACTCTGCATTACCTTATATAAGCATTTAAAATAAAGACTGACTCGTCAAGATGTTAGAAATTCTATGCATTCACACTTGACATCAGAATTTTAATAGAATCAACTTAAGATTATTTTAAAAATCTACTAATATTTAAATTTTATTGTGTTGCCTCATAATTACGCTACTCTGTGCGACAATGAATATCGAACATGAAAAACTATGTAAATCAGAGGTCTCCTCGTGTGTTCATCGGACCTCAGTTACACACGCAAAGCTACACGCGAATCACGCGACTTCGTATAAAATACGGCCAGACTCAGTTCACCCTTGACCCGAGTCGGCAAGGGTACGCTTCAATTCGTTCGTAGTGACTGTGATACTCGCGCGAAATTCGCATACTCCGTTGGTGCTAGCAGATTCTTCCAGCCCTCGGCACGGTCCACGCCCAGCGGATCGTATTTTGCGCCGAGATTTAGCGCTCGTTGTGCTCGTTGTTTTTTTTTTTCACGCGTCCCACACTGAGAGACGGCCGCTCGCGTAATACACACGTACGCGCGGGACGAACAAAAGCGCTTTTTAAAACAAATTTATTGCTGCGCGCCGGGGGTCGCCGCGAACGCCTCGCTTACCGACCAGCACTGCCGACCCTCGGCACACCCCCTCGTCGCGTACCTGTCTAGCGATGCTAACCCGGCCGCAGTCTGGACATTCACGGCTACGTCCTGCTGCATTTTTAAATCCGTTTCGGCCGGGCGCAACGGAAACATTAGCCCCGTCCACTGTCAGCCGACGCGAGCTATAATCCAGAAGGCAGTACGTCGCATAATCGGCGGGGGCAAATTTTTTAGCCGTCGCCGCCATCGCTTCCGTGCGGAAAAAGCGAAAAGCCGTAGCTCTCTACCTGTCGCTAAACTTGAAACGATGATCCGATTAGCGGGTCCGTCCGTTGACGAAGGGGCTCCAACGATCGACGCCTATGATCCTACCTGACGTTGATTATTTTACTATACCAGTAATAACTCTTCCATCCTGCACCAGCGGAATTAAGTAACCACGCTCGGATAATTCGCTAACAATAATTTCCTTCGCGCGTGCAAGACGCGCTTTTACCGAGCCTGATCTCCGTGGCAAACAACACGTCTTAAGAGTAAAGCATAATTAAAACATAATAGAATGACGAATGTACCTGTATACGTATTCACGTTCCTCTTAATCCCTAGAATTACGGTTACCCACGTAGCATCGTTCCACAGAATTCGCGGTTCGCGGCAATAAAACGGCGTATCTCGCTCGCTCGCGTAGTCGGCAGTTGGTCGCATCTCGAAGGCATTTAATAAACGTTTTCCGCTAGTTTCCCCGGTTTCCTGGCGAAGCGTGACGAGACAACGCGGACACGGTGAAAAACGCACTCGTGCTCGTCATCGTGCACGAACGCTCGTTACCTGGCTGGCTTAGGCGGCCCCGTCTGAGAGAAGCCGCAAGCACAAATTGCGGAAGCAAGTAGACACGTTTGCAGGCTTGAGGCGGACGCTCCGTGCGAGCTTCACCTTCCGGTCGACCGGACTCTCGTTTGCGGCCCGGCCCCGGCAACAGGGAATAAAGGACACGTACACACCTTTCCCGTAGCCTTTGTGTACACGCCGGGACATGTACGTGGGATTCTAACTGTCGCTCTGGGCACGATGGGAAAACGGTATTTGACGCACACCTACCCCCCGGGCCCGCGCCCACCCGACCTCTTTTAGCCGGCGGACACAACCGCCGTAATTAGAGCGTGAACATATTGTCTGTCTTCAGATAATTACGCTGACGAATGTGGAATAACGCGCGTGCCTCGGAGCTACCTGAAAACCGTCACGATTTGAACCATCCGGACTGATTAAAGATACGGGATCATATCATGTGACGACGTTGAGGGAATCTGGTAAACGCAATGGCCTGAATTTCGATCATTCCATTAAACGCTAACCTTGCGCGAGGGGATGCCTTTATAGACGATAACTCGTCGGAAGAGCGAGAATTTTGAGAGAACTTTAGAGAACTGGAGCGTGAAACGTGATGATGGCGGAGTTTTAGGGCGAAAAATTGGAGAGCGCGGCAAAAGGGGTAACGGCACTTATAATTAGGGGAAGAACTACGCACTGAGGGAAACTGATGATTTCGCTGCTGTAATACTCCAAATGGGTTCCCGTACTAATTGGATAGAAGTCCGCGAGTCCACTTAGATATCGACCGGGGAAATGACGCGGTGATTAAGTCTTGTGCAAAAAGCGAGAACGAGATTCGTGTTCACGTAACGCGACAGATTGTCGCGGAAAAGAAAGGCAACAAGGAAAAAGGGAGAAAGTCGTTGGCGGGGAAATGTATGTGCGCCGGATATAACCTTTGCATTTCAATGCGGAAGCGCGGCGTAAGAACATACTAAATTTCTATGGAACAGGGCTGGCTGGCTAGTTGGCTCGCTGCGAGAAAAAGAACGCGGATGTAGCAGCGTTATGCATGTATATTGTTACAATATTTCTGATATTCTCTATTCCCTTTCACAGCCGATTCTATAGAAGCGGAGAATTGGGGCGTGAACACGCCTCCAAGGTCGGGGTGCCGGCGAACCAAGAATGCGACGAGAAAACGATGGTACAAGTTAGATGGTACAGTAATCTAGAGCTGGGTTGCAACGCGTTGAGCACGGAGAGAAACGGAGAACGAAGGAAAGCCCCGGAGCACAGTGGAATTGTCTCTTACGAAAATCTTTCCCAGAGATATTTCACATAGGATTTCAAGACGGCCAATTCGATTATAAACTAGATACGATATCCACGATGGAAGATTCGATTGCACGACGAAAGATACCGATAAACGTAGATCATGGATTCTCTTAAATGAAGAGAACGATAGTTCCTGAGTAAATGGAGACGAATCCTGCCAATTTATCTTCAGATCTATTCCTTTTCTACCATAATATAATGAAGCTTGTTGATGCACAAAACTCTTTCTCATTGGTTTAAATGTGTTTTCCTTACTCGTTTGCGGTCGACGATTCAGTTAAATAAACCTAGTGAATGCTGCAGTTCGTTTATAGTATGTCATACTGTTGTTCCACCATGGAAGTTTCGAATGATACCAGTAAACGTAAATCGTGGAATCTCTTAAATGAAGATAATTCCTTAATAGATAAAGATAAATCTTATCAATTTATTGTTAAATCTATCCTTCTCCTACCGTAGTATAATGAAACTTGTTGATACACTACACTTACACTCTTTTTCATTGGTTTAAATGTGTTTTCCTTACTCGTTACGATCGACGATTCAGTTAAATAAACTCAGTGAATGCTGCAAGTTTTGTTTATGTGCCACACAGCGTTGCTTTTAGNAATCTTATTTCCCGAGATGCTCCTTTTCCGAGCCTTTTCTTCCCGCGCCCCGTCCTCTCTCTCTCTCTTTCTTTTACTCCCNTTAGAGCGTATTTTCTGAACGGAAAGGAATTGGACCGAACAACTGCCATACGCTTCTTAGTGCGAGCAATCGAGGCATTGCTCGGGTAAGACAATACGGTCCCGGGAGTCGTAGACACGTGATAGGAAAGAAAGCAACGAACGTTGGAAAATAAGGCGAGGTTCGCGCAAAAAAGGCGAGGAGAATCTTCGCCTGGTAGCTACATGACTCGCGTCCATCCATCATGGGCTGACAACGCACAACACACCTACTCCGACCTGCCACTTCTCCATCGCCTCACGTTTAGATTATCTCTACACGCCCGTTTTCCATCTCATCGCCACCTCGATCCAACACTCATTTCCCTCCTACTTTTATTATTTCCAATTCTCGAGATTTCTGGTTCGGACCCAGAAGAATGTCAATCGTCTTTTCAATTCACTTGATCAGTGCATCAGCAAATCGTATTTGATTCAATCTTGCATAAGGTTCATACTCTAAAAGCATGTGCAATACTTAAAGAAAGTAACATTTAGTACCATGTATTCATATTGATTTTTGCAGTACTACTACTTATTGCATGGATGGCTGAGCGATGTCAAAAGACACTTTCCTCTAAAATTATTACCATTAGTTTAATCGTTTTTTCTCGATTCAATTAATTAATTTAACAACCAATATAGGAAAAGTGTCTTTTTACACCGGTAGAAATAATGTTAAATGCCTTTTTACACACCAATTTATACACTATCGAAAACAATAATAAAATCCTTACAGTTAATAAATAACTTTTTTGTTATACGGTTATTTATTTATTTTACAAAGTGGAAAAATGTGTGTTAAGCCAATTATTTTTCCTGTAGTTCTATTTTCTGCAAAAAGAACAAAAATTAATATCAGAATCTGAAATCTGAGTTAAGAAATTGAGTGCCATTCTCTCTACGCATCTTTTTTAATAAAACGGGCAACAAAAATTATGCACACGCGAGACGTACAGTTGGTTATAAAATACCGCGGGTTCCTCTCAGAGAAGCGTACAAATAGAATCATTAGAGTAATCCATTGCGCGGAATAAATAACGAAGTAAAAGCGTTAGGCGACCCGATGCGCCGCAGGTCCAAACTTTTCTGCCCGAAACTGGGCACCGCCCGTAAATACGGCTTACAAAGCTCAAAATGCGAAATAACGAGATGTTTCTGTTAATATTTATATCTGTGCATATGCTCGCTTTCGCGGCCATTTCCGAGACAAATGGATACAAATGCTCACCGGTCTTTCGAACTACATTTCGGAGTCGTCTCCTTAAACGTTAACCTTTACAAACTGACTACGAACGTGCCCACACAATCGTACAATTTTTATGATGTTGTGATATTTAACGAACACTGGCTATTTCTCGTTGTTTCCTTTCAACCCGTCTACTCCTTCAGATAACCGCAACCGAGTAATGGTCCTACAGAAAACGGATACTTCCGCCCGTTCGTGTTCTTTATTTCGTATCGGTTCTGCTCGCGAGACGCAAGATATTAAATGCGTTTACTGATAGCACAGATAGGGGAGACATAACAAGCGGCTGGTTTTTCCGCGCGGTAGAGGAAAATGAACGTTCTCAATGATAACCAGGAAAAGAGAAGAAACCAGCGAGCACGGTAATGAACGAAAGGGAAAAAAATTATATTTTTATTGGTTCCTATTAAACTAGACATTTTCTTGTCTTACATGAAATTAAACGGAGCGGAAGCAGACGTTGTTTGTAAACCTGTTCTCCACCGTAGTTAATAAGGTTTCATCGGTTTAAACGAGCGATTATTAAAAACGCAATTTCACGTCGGACAGCAGACCCCCGTCGGCCTTGTTGATCGCGGTGCTGTACGATTATTCAGTAGGATCCGAATCTCTTGCCGGTTTACTTTATCAGCCGGTTTTCTTGAAAGCGAACCATTACGACTTTTAATTAAATCCACGTCCCCTGGATGTATCATCGTCCTTCTCTGATCTCACCGCTCGTACAGATTATTTTCAGTTGTTTCAATTAAAAAAGGGACTGTCCCTTCAACGCAGCGGAAAACTCACGATCCCACTTAATTACATTCTTCACGCGGCTCTACGTCTATCTTGTGTAACCCTCTCCTGTGTGACAGATTATGGAGAGAACGACTGAACCCGGACTCAGGTTAAACACAAAAGCATAAAACAAGATTGGAGATTGCTCGTACCAGCGTTCACCACGCGCGAGGCTCGTACAAAGGATCTTACAAATAGGGTGAAATGATGGATATAATAAGCCGTCCAGGTAATGGACGAGGGTTGTTTTCAATACATCAGTTATGATTAACTTTCCTACGAGATTTTTCCGAGGAAATGTCCATTTGAATGGCGCTGGGAAAGGAAATGGATGAAATCGTAATTTCTTTTGCCCAACGAAACCGTAGATAAAAACAATAGATAAAATTAGTGGATAAAAAAAACATCTGAATCAATGACATACGTTAATATGAGATTAAAAATTCAATCATTCGACAGTTAAATAGAATGGGGAGAACTAGATTTGTGAAAGTATTATCTGATCCACAATAAAAATCTCTAGTCTCTGAAGCAACGGGAAATAGAAGGATCTTTTTAATCGATCGAATTCATGTAAAATACGATTAGTTTCCAGATTGGGTTACTTTAAGAAGACCACACTCGAGAGCAACCAGACAGGCCTGATTGATCAAGATCCTGTTGATTAGAGACCTTCCGGAAAACGCGGCCCCGCAATTACACGTTCGCGTTCACTTCCTCGGCCTTTCTGTTTGATTAACGTCGTACTCTCTTTCTTTCTCCCTCGATACCTTTTATTTCCAGTAGGCAACCTCTCTCGGCGGTTTACGATCACACACGCACGGGAAAAATTGAATTTGTGACCGCGGAAGTGTGGCGAGGTTTTCGAGTGATATTCGTGCCGATTCACGGAAAGTACACGGGAGGGAGACGTGATCGAAATTCAATAACTCGCGACATCCGCATGGCCACGCGGCTCTTCTTTGTCGCGTCCTCCGGCGTTTCACTCATTCTGCTCCGAGGAGAAACGAAAGCGGAACGGCCAACGACGCGACGTAGCGCTCGCTGCCCGAGGTGCAATCTTGAAATAAACATTTCAGGAAATTAGTCCGTCCTTTGTAACGTTAAATTGTCTCGTTAACGACATGCCTGCGTGTCGGATCCCGCGTTTCACGTTAATTATAAACAGTAACTAAATATACATAACTGCTAAACGTTGCTAGACAATTACTGTCATTCGCATCACCTCGCAGAAATTCATTTTGTCGCAAAGCCGGTACGCTTCGTTCTGTTAACATCTAAAAAGTGTCGTTCTCATATTCAAATATTTGTTGTAGCGTTAATTCTCTCGAATCATGTCGTTTCAGCTTACTATTATATAGAAAGAAAGCGTTGGTGTATGTCATCAAAAAGAGGAACGACTCATACTTTTGCAAAAATATTTCGACTGTCATAAAGCATATTTAGTTGTAAAGAAAACAACATTACAAAAACACTGTTAAGAATAAATACGGGATTGAAAAAGATTGAAAATAACATTTCTTTAACGCTATGGAGTATTTAAGAGATTTTTATTTATATTATGTAATCAACTCTTTAAAAATCAATTTCGGGAATTTTCAAAATTTAGACCCTACATGGTAAAACGTGGTTTTACGTATTTTTTAAAATTACAGTTTTATAGGTTTAATTTTCGTTCACATATACCTAAAAATCAATTTCACGATTTTACATAATCAACAATACAACTACATAAACAAAATCCTCAACATTTTTGAAGTTCTATGCCTTAGTGACGATGTTTTTAAGTAAATATTTCTATTCTATAGATTTTTAATTCTATCCATGGTAATTAGTGTGAGCGAAGTTACAATCTCGTCTCTCCTCAGGAGAGAGAAGGAGAATCGATCTAAGATGCTGGTGAAGGGGAAGATAGAGGAAGCGTAGAACGATTTTATGGGAACCCTGGTTACAACGAGGGTGTGCTAGATATTTATAATTCAACTATTAATTACCAAAAAACAAACCGTATCACGAAAAAGTCTAATCGAGATCCGGAGTTCCTAATGTATGAAATGGATTTCGCTGCGTAACAAAATTCATGTATGCTTTCCGAATATAATGTGCGAAGGCCCGTTCATTTTTCTCGGTTTGGGATACGTATGCAAATTCTGTCGGATGTACGCGCACCTGGTCGCGCACCGCAACGAACAAACAAAGACAACGCATCGCATCAGCCGTCTGAAAGAATTTCTACCATTCTCTTTCGGCTCTTATTCACCGGCTTTCTATTTTCTCTTTTCGTTCGCGCTATCGCGTGCTGCCTCTCGCTTCCTTACCAACGCCGTTGCACCTCTGAAGATACGTCGCGTCGCGTCGTCTGGAAGACAGATACGTCAAGAAGAAAGTCAGAATCTTATTTCCCGAGATGCTCCTTTTCCGAGCCTTTTCTTCCCGCGCCCCGTCCTCTCTCTCTCTCTTTCTTTTACTCCCCTTCTATACCTTCCATACCTCGCCGTCACGTTTCCGGACCTAGCCTTTTCCTCTATCTCGCATCACTGGCAATGGAATAGCGTATCAAAACTGTAAGAAGGCCAGGAGCCGAGGGGTTGACAGTCTTTGCGGTGTATGGGATCACGCCTGGACGGAATAGGCCAGACGTCTCGCAGGGGATTCCGTTTTCGAAATGCGGAAGGGATCGTTTCTCATCCGTGAAACTAGTGAACGATGTATCTACAGATCGAGCCATGATCGTTCGAATCCTATTACGACTTATGAAATTATTTGATCAAAAACGGTTGTTGAATTCAATTGAATTATTTAAGATCACATGCAGCTTCTCAGTTTATTAATGACTACAATTAACCCTTATAGTCTAAACCTTGTTTTGACATTCTAAGCTTGTAAAGGTGGATCGTCTCAAATTTAAAACACAAAAAATAATAAACAACACAATACTTTGTACAGAAATCGAAATATTTCTGAAAAATTGTTCGCATGAAGGAATCAATATTCGCAGGACGATAGAGCAAAATGAAACATTTATGATATTGTGAAAAGTGTATTTAGTGATCAATAAATAATTCGAATCAAACACAAAGTATATGTGTATTTTATAAGAACATCTGTCGAGTTGGAAAAGAAACGATATTTCACATATGCATCATCTTAACATTATCAGATATTTTATGTAGCATGAAATATAGATCTAGAATTCTACCAATCTTGAATAATTCTATTAACTATATGATGAGATTATTTTTAAGGTGTTTGTATCTATTTAGATATTGAACATAAAATGATTTACGGAGGTATTTAATTTGTTCGGATTATTGCTCACTTTATTTCTTCGTTTCTTATGATATCTGAACGTTATGGAATCTAAGAATAAAAAATGTCTTTACCAATACTGATAAGTACTTTATTCTAGAAAAGATTATTGTTGCGTCTTCGAAAGACTTTTATACTAGTTTAATAAACATAATAAGGAAAAGAGTAACTTTGAGATTCAGGGGATCTACTGTCCTTATATTATTTGTCTCAAAACAAAAAGCTATATTATTTATTTCTTCATCTAGAAAGTGGATAAAATAATAACGTTCAACTTGAACTGGAATAGATAATTATTTACTTTAGCTCGTTAATACTGTTTTTCTTTTGCGTTTTAAGGTAATCATTAACATTTATAAGTGAGAGTTGCTACATAAAATTAATAATCTGGACAATATATTTGAAGTTCAATAAAACTAGTGAAGAATCGCTATAATGAATAACTACCACGAGATACTTCGAATAAAAACTTGTCAGTTTTTTTAAATATGAAATAACATAAACGAGGGAGTTAAAACATGCCCTTTTTCTACTCTAATCGTAACACGATATTTTATAGGTATTATTATATTACGTAACTACGGCTGAACAGGCGATGTGCAAAGGGGAAAATGCTCGATACTGAATAGTATATTTATTACCTCGTTGTATAATGCACTGGCGTCCATTGTTGAATGGATTAACGAGGTAAGTGTGTTCGGAATACGCTATATGACTCATGCTAATCGATAATGAGTTTGTGAACTGAACTGGCAAGAGAGAGCCCATAAATAATTAACAGAAACATGAAACGTTGAAAATGTCAATGTTAAAACACATATTGCGCTTTTTCTCAACATTAAAATGGATGCAAATAATATAATAATTCCAAATTAATTGAAATTAATTAATTTCATTTCAAATTACCTGGTCTACATTGAGGTGTATGTTAGGTGTTATTCGCACGGCGGCGGATTTAATTAAGCGGAATTTTAAAGTTCTCACAGCATGATCTGGGTGGGTGTATTATGGAAAATTATATCTCTTAATTATGGTGCATAAAGCCGTTTCAAGTAAGCCAGCTCATATTAAAAAATACCTTCTATATTTCTTTCCGGCCGCTCGCTGAAGGCGTCGTAAACGTAATTTCATTTTCTCGCGAAATTCCAACGCTGACATAAAACCGAAATTACGCGGTTCCAATCTAAACGCGTAGTTATATGCACACGAACTCTGGCAAGAAAAAATCGTAATTCGGAGATTACACTTCTGACACTTCATTCTTTAACCAGTCTCTACGAACTTTCGATAATACATAAAGACTAAACAAATCTTTATTGTCTCAAAAATAAAGCAAAACTATCTTAAAATGGTATAAGACTAATAAATTCTTAGAAATACATGTTGCAAGAGATATCTTGAACTTTTCAAGAAACATTGTAACGAACTTTAATAACGCAGTCTAAGAAATACTTGATGACAGAATTCCCTTGGCATGTATCTCCCAAGCATGTCTTGAATATTAAATATTTAGAAAGATAATAATGTAGAAATATTTTAGTAAAATATTCGTCGCTGGACTCATTTACGGAGTAATACAGGACAGAATTGTTACTTTGAATGCATTTCTCTAGAGATGTAATTACAAACTCCCTTTCTTCATTTCGCTACGAGATTCTTGATTTTATTGTCGAAATTGAATGTTAATTGCCAATTAGATGAAACCATTGAACGCTGTAATTCATTAAATAATCATATCTTTACATCGGCTTCTATACTGCAATTTGATTATATTAATTTTTACCATGAAACGGGAAGCAACGGGAGAGTGCTGTCTTGCGTAGTCATTCAACTGCAAAATTTACCACTACTAACTAATGACCACTAATTTTCATGTCATTCAATTTATCTTTCGGCAAACACGAAGATATAAATTATATTGTATTTCAGTATCTCGGATGTTATGTCATTAAACATTTTTATATGCATTAAACTTTATAATTGATATACACGAAACGTCTTCTACAAAGTATGTTGTAGTTCCTATACTTAATACAAACAATTTATTTTTAAACATTCCTGAAAAAAATCAAATAATTTCATCGTCCTATCGTCGATATCGTAGATAGCGAAAATGGAACACGTAACACATTTCAGGATGGCTTCCCGTAGGCAACGTCCTGCGGTTGGGCGTCGTATCTGATTCGACAGTAATCCGAGACAAGCCTGGTAATAGTAGCGGCCATTCGGCAACTTAATTAAACCAATTAATATTGTGAGAGCGATCCGAACGACAACTGATCGGTATCGGCAAACGTTTCCAGTAACTGAGACGCGGATATTTCTACAGAGCTGTTGGATGAAAGCGATCTTCTTGGTCATTCCAGTGTGCATATTTGCAAGATATAAGACACTCCTGATTAAAGGAATAGTAGCACTTTAAGTCTCAAAGTCAGATTTCGAGGCAACGCCATTTTTCAACTGTGATTTTCAATCGATAGGAAAGAACAATGATTGGTTTTTTTTTTTATACAAATTTAATAATTGGTTCAACCTCAAAATTGTAGTGGTATTAAAAACGGACGTTGTATACATATTGTAAAACTCTAGCAGCATTTTTCCCATTTTTGTGAGTCGTGCAACGTGACGGTGTAACAATTATCGGAAAGGATCCGATCACGAGTTATTATCGATGCACGAAGTGTCGGTGCGGATCACAGCCTTTTTTCTATGGACAGATCAAACGGCCGGCAACACAACGTGCACAATAGAGAGAGAGAGAGAGAGAGAGAGAGAGAGAGATTGTAGGATCGGGTTTAATTGCTTGGAGCCGGTGCCGTTCGGAAATTGCCGCTGTATTGACGAGATAAAATCCTCTCGTTTTAATTATATTTCGCTAACGATTCGTGCACTTGCGCCCGCCGGTACAGTCAGAGTACAGAATACAGAATACCGAGAACCTAATAAATTAATAATAAATAACGAAACAGAATATGACCCGCAAACAGTATTACAGATATCCGTTCCCTTTTGATTTTAATTTGAAACCTGGTGAATTAGCCAGGTTTCGAGGCTTCGCTTTGCTGCGAAGTGGTTCGTTTGGTGCAGCAATGTTTAACTGCGCTTACTTTGATGGACTTTTAACGTCGAATCGTTGAAGCGAAATATCGGATAAACGATTGATTAACTTTGCATTTGTACAACACGAAGCTAAAGTGTTTAGCGCATTAATTTGTTAAACGCCACGTGATCTAGCTTCAAATTTTAGCGTGTATCAGCGCGATCAAACCTCCGCTGCACTTCGTTGAAAGTGTTTGTTTGCGCCGCGCCGATGGAACCGATTCTATTCGATCACCGATACCGTAACTATTACAGAGATCGTATGGGAAAAACGATTACGAAAAAAATGTAAATTGACTTTTGGACTTACAATTAGAGCGAGCAAAAGACAGACTACATTTGAGCGAAATGAAACCACAGCGCGCTATCCTCAAATGCGAATGTGAACGTCAGCCAGATAGGACCGTATATCTGTTACTAGGCACGGAAATTCGGGGCATCTTTCAATATCCGAATCCATTTAGTTCGGTCATCTAACTTTGAGTATTCGTGATACATAAATTTGACCGGTTTCTATGAATATCGTCAAAGATGAACTTCATACCTGCAATTGGATAGCGAAATGTGATACGCAATTTTCGTCGAAAATTGAATGTGCCTGACTACACGAGATCCAAAAGTTATGTTCCGTATTATGTTAGTACGAATTTTCAAAAATAATTAAATCTGAGATTGCTCCACAGTAAATTCGCTCATTCTTGAGTAAATGAAAGTCCTGATGCCTTAATCATCGCGAATTCCCTAAGTTTAACAAATAAATGTTATTTATCGACAAGTATAATTTTGCATTGCATTTACGACATTTTATTTCTAGTCACAAGATAAAACAGTCTAATTTAAAAATTGTGTGTTTTTACTAATTTTTGTAAGTTAAAAATCTCATAAAACTCGTTCATCCTGAGGTCTGCTCGAACTGATCTCGATGCTCGGTTATCGAAAAACCGCTACGTGTATTTCGCTACACGTACATATGCGTATGATAAATTAACTTGGAAAAGTTGTCGGTGGCCCGGACATTTTGCAATTCCATCTATTTGGCCAGCAAACGCAATAAGCCCGTCGGACGGGGTAGATCCGCGACTCGGAAATGACCGATTAATAAATATCCGTGTGTAATTAATTGGATTGCAATCAGACAGGACGAAACGTGCGTTATTAAATTTTCACCGCTCGACTCGCCAACCCCTAGACTCCTCTCGTTCTCTCTCGCGTGGATTGCTCTCCCGTAATTTCGTCGGACGGTTTGCCCGTCTAATAATTTACGAGCCTCAACGTCGTATTAATGTATTTCTTTCATGACACGGGGTTGCAAACGCGCGCGCGCGCCGGCTATAATTGCGCCCGCCGACGTAACAGCCGGTTGTAGCGGCACAAAGAGCGCAGCGTACCCCGGGCAAACACTGTGAACAACCGTTTCAACCGGCGGTCTCTCCATTTGAAATCCACGCAATTAAGTAGACATTCGGTTCATTTCTCCCTGTTCTCATGAAACAGTGCCGCGTCAGTTACGTTCCGCGTGTTCACGACTCGTCGGAGCGGTTTGAAACGGATTTTCCGAGCCTGACCTAGTTTGTCTAAAAACACCAAATAAGAAAAAATTTTATGTTATAAGGGTTAAAAGGGGGAAACATACGTGTCTGTCCTAAAATTGATCAGTAAACTTTTATTAGTTTTTGCTCCATTTTACGACCAGCCAAAAATATTGGAAAATATGGTTTACGCCTTTCAAGTTCACATCTATGTTTCTCAGAAAATCAAGACAACAGTTTTAATGTTTAAGCGTTATCCTTATATCATTCAGAACATAATTACAATAATATATATA
>SMSR01007529.1:0-11762 GCA_019453355.1 Ceratina japonica | reverse complement strand
TAGGTGATACAACCCATTGAAAACTTTATGCGTCACCTGAATTCGAACGACATTGCAGTCAAAGTGTTAATACAATATCTAATAACTGTTAAATTTTAATACTTTGTCTTCCTGTTTATTCAAGGAGTCATGCAACCTTAAAGGTTCGAAACATATCATTGTATTAAAGATTCAAAGTATTTCATACCGTAGAGACGTAATTAAGTCCTTTCTTTATTGCATCTATCTTCATGGCCATCCTCTTTTCATTCTCCTTTTTCTCAGCCTTCTCTTTCTTTAATTGTCTCTTAGAAGGCTTCGGAGGTTTTGTATTATTCTTTCCATTCTCGTCAAAATCATTCTCTGGATGCACACTGCAAATAGTACTTGTAATCAGTGATTGAGGAGGTTTCGTAAATAACAGTTACATATCAATTCTGACCGAAACAGTTACGAAGAACTGAAAATATGTCATAACATAATTAGGTATATCGTTTTCAGTTTCTAGTCTCTAGAATCAATGTTACATCGATTCTATAATTGTTATTGTTCCGTTTCACATTTCAAGTCTTCATTCCAATTACAGTTGCTTCAAGTAATAAATAATAATAATGAAAATGAAAAATTCCAGAAGTCTTGACTAAACATACCAACAAGTTTTGTACACTAATGTGCCATATTTATATTTTGTACGTTAAAGTGCAATTTAGTATTAGCAGTTTGATATCTTTATAACTCAAACGATAATCATGTTTTTAGGAACATCACAAATAAATTTCACGTTTCTTTTAATTCTTACAGAAAAACTTATAAATGATCCTTTGATCACTGCGTAGTAGGTTTAACGTTAAAAATCAAAATCGATATTGTAACTGTTTTCGACCCATGCTTAAAAATTCTATTAAATAACTGTTTTATGTACGTTCGCTTCTTCTTTGGTGGTGGTGCCTCGTCAATGAATTTCTCTTCATTCACACCCTCAACCCCAGCAGAGTCATTTTCCTTGCTATCCTGGATCACTTTAGAACTACGGACAGTATCTGATTTTTTCCTTCCCCTCCGTTTTTTATGTGTCATGTTTACTTCTACGTTATTAGTATCATTTTCTAAACTATCGTTGTTTGCCCTGGTCGTAATACCTGGAAAAGATCAAGCCGCGGCGTAAACAGAAGCGAAATTATCAAGAGTAAATAAAGAGTGTTTAATTACCTTTTGACTCTTCCCTTTTTTTCGTTCGCTTCCGCGACTTTGAATTTTTAACCTCTACCTGAGACGTCCCCTCGGAGCCCATCGTTTTCTACAAATCAATTTAATATTCCGCGCATGAATACGTTATCTAATTTCTGATAATTTAACGTTCGATCTACTGGCGACGTCTCCGCGGTCGATGTCTATTCAAAACTAAACGATAAACGTAGAAAAACATCCACCTCTCGCTCGGCTCGTGACTCGGTCGAACATGTGGACGCACGGCTGTTTCTAAACACCTCCGATACTAAATATTGAATTTCGAATACCACGAAAGCATCGAACGTAACACTGTCGACGCGCGTAATAATCGATGATTACTTTTTACAAGGGTGAACGTAAAAGGAGAACCAGTGCAAGACATTTAATAACGTCTCTATGTATATTTGTTTAAAAATTCGGCGCAAATCATACGTAAAACTCGGAAGTGAAACTTGTGCAGTTTTCTCATTTCGTTCAACATGATTCGCATAAAATTAATTAAAAATATGCTGCAAATTAAAGACAGAAAAATACTGTTAGAGAAAAGGTAACGTCCAACAATTTTTCTTACGCGTAATTTCGAAAATTGTACAGAAGAGGTTAAGAAAATAAGTAATATTTTATTTCAGATACGCTCTTCCCCTGATTTCATCGACTGTGAGGTTCAACGCCTCGAGTAAAGATAAAAAGGATAAAACTGATGACGAATTTGATAAGCCGATAAAATTTTCAACGTCTAAGGCGGCGACGTTTCCTGCTGCATATACAAATCTAGGCCCCGATGAGCCTTGGTACCAAGCACCAGTCATAGGTATAAGCCTATTTGTATTTATGGTATATTTCTGCATACTGAGGGAAGAGAACGATATTGATGAGAAAATGGTAGAAGGAATACCATCAGATATTTTGGAACAAGTCTACGGAAAACCAAAACCAAAGAAATGAGGCAGAAACGATTTAAAGTCTGCAGTTTATTTAGTACGTGTACAGAGAGATCTTTCATCGCCTGATGGAGATTTGTAAATAAATATTAGAGGGGATATAGCAGTTCACCCCATATTATGTTATTTATTATCTTGCTCCATTCTATGGACGGACGATGTGTTATCGTGTCTGGTATACATTTGTTCCACGTGTGGTTCCACGACGCTGCGACTATTGTCATCACTAATATTATTGGTCCCTCTGTCCTATGCACTTTAATATTAACGACACCTGAGACATAAGGATTGCATAATTTGTGAATAAAGTACAACGGTGTGAGCAGAAAGTGTTTCACTTACTAATTGTACTGCGAGAGTGAAGCAGCCATTTGAAAAATGTGTATACAGGCATAACTTGCAGGTAAAACTTCATTCTTGTTAACAAACCTCCGAAACTAATCAACGCTAGTCTGAGCTGTGAGAAAGAAAAATCGTTAAAATGATTTTTGTGTAAAATTCGAGCTTACAAGTTAATATAAATCATTTTTATTCAGCGCAAAAGTTCGTTTGATTTTTAGAAGTGGGTCAGATTTTATTGTACTTCAATAATTTGAAATTATTTGGGGCATTAGAAAGCTTAATTTACTGCTTGGAATACAAATTTCGATATTTTTAAGATTTAATTTCGACGATTTTGGTCAACGAAGATTAAAGAAAAAATTCAGAGACGCATACGAGTAGTATACGTGTGTTTCAAATTATTCTATCTATAATTTATATTAAATAAGAATTCTAAAAGTTTCCAAATTTTTAGAGATATACTACAATCTATGAATTAGATCTCAAGAACTTTGTACTGACTGAATGACATACCATAGTAAAAACCGTATAATAAACCCAAGTCGTTGGCATAAGGAATAACAAAATAGTAAACAGCAAAGTTCCCACAAACAATTGATCCGGTTGATACAAACATGAATCAACTCTTTTCCTGAGCGGATTTTTTTTCTTGCCCAAAAATAAACGAAACAAAGCGGTGATGCCCCTCAGTTGTATATTAAACAGCCTAGCAAAATAATTGAATTAGTACATCGGCTTTTTCGTCACTAGACAGATTTAATCCATTTACAAAAAACTGTATTGACAGTAACCATAAATAATGCTTGTGTTGAGAGAAAAGACAAAATATTAAAAATGAATCTTTACGTGAAAAATGAAATATCTATTTAGAATGCATTTTGTTAACCGTTTGAGTCTCAATAAAAAATCTCAGAACATTTAAATGCTATAGAAAACTGATTAGCATTTTTGAACGCGTAGAAAATCGAACATTATTGCGACACTTGATTTTTTTTACACTCAATTAAGATGAGCGCTGTCGCGTTGATATTTTTGACAATGCTTTTCAATAATTCGCTTTGAGAATTAAACGGTTAATGTTTTATTTAAAACAAAAATTCTTGATCTATTTATTAAAATGTTACCTTGCTGCATAGACGTAAATGCAGTAAGCGTGAAAACTGACAAGTGCCAGTAAATCAGCCGCGATCGCTATTTGAAACGTAATCCCAAGCTTTCCAAACAGTACCAATACTTTAAATGCAAAGTCCATTAGAGGTTTCGTGAATACTAAAAACGTCCACCACATGTGTATATGGTAAAGGAAGAATTTCCCAAGCATGTTGTTCAATGCTAGATTCAATTTCAATCCAGCTGGTGCTCCCATCAACCAGTTTATTAAATCCTTTAAATATGTGACTACCTTCTGTAAAAATATTCGGTTTTGCATGAAAATTCGCAGTCTCTTAATCTCAAGTATACACACTTACCTCTGCATTATTCAAAAGTATTTGCGACGGAGGACATTCAATGTGATGCAGTAAAAATTGCAGTATAAATATGCCCAATAACATGTCTATTATCAAAGCAAAGGCATAGTTGCCAGTCTTCAATGTAAATCTTTTATTTCTTATCACAGTGATTAACATCCATTTAATATTTCCCAGCCATCCGTTAACATGTACGCCCAGGAAAGAATATTTTAATATCGGCAATAATTTGCTCGTTATTTTGCTAAAGAGAAGAACTGGATAGAAGTACAATAGCATATGATAGACTAGCAGTGTCTCTTTTATGTAACTAAATTTTCCTTTCTTCTGTATTTCTCTCTCAATTCGTTTGTCCTGTACAATTTTCATCAATTCGTGAAAATGATCTCCGGACGCAGCTTTCTGTAGGAACAACTCTGTTTCTCTGAGAGCTGACTGATCATATATCGTCATGACTGTATGACATTGTGAACTAGACACTTTTTTGTTATTGACGATAATTCCTTTTAAATTGTAATCGTAAATACTGTTTGTGGAATTCAAGCATATGTTGATCCAGTCTGAATACTTCTTATCTACACATCCACGTTTTGGTTCAGTATTGGAATAATATCCGATTATATTGGCAAATTTTATAATGTCTAAATTATCTACTTCGCATACGCCAATAACATAAAACTTTTTGACTCCTGTATCTTCATCGTATACTACTTTGCCAAACAGGTATCCAGGCTTCTCTTTGTAAAGCCTGTTTGGTAAGAAGATCAAGAGGCTTCTCATTGTAGATTTTCGTAATTCCTTTCATCAGTTAGTAGCTGTGGCATTTTAACATGTGTCATTGCATAATTGCATATTGCGCTTGGTTTGCATCTTGATTTGCATATAGCTTATGTCCACACATGATATATGTAGGCCGACGTGCAGTGGTTCTTAGTATTTTGCAAGGTTTCGATTTAAATTTCGATTTCCTTATTTGCATTGATTATTTATAAGTATGATATAAAATTGTTAACCACGGTTTTATAGACAGATTTGACACTAAACTTGTGAAATACAACTAAATGCGTCGGTGTAGCCGCGACTTCAATATGGCCGCTTGTATGGGTAACTCGCGGATCAACAGTCAACAGAAGTCTGAAAATTGCAAACTTTCTCAATTTTTATTCAATATAAATCATTGATGAAATGATTTGAGAAAATTCTCATGTGTATAACTCATACTGTAGTTCATCTTCGATTTTTTTCACCAATTTTTATGCACTATAGTCAGAGAGAATATCAAAATTCGTATTCCATGGGAAATTGGGAATCGAGTTCAAATCTGACAATATCACAGCCGACTCTAATACTAGCCGTGCTCTGCATACGCCAATAACATAAAACTTTTTGACTCCTGTATCTTCATCGTATACTACTTTGCCAAACAGGTATCCAGGCTTCTCTTTGTAAAGCCTGTTTGGTAAGAAGATCAAGAGGCTTCTCATTGTAGATTTTCGTAATTCCTTTCATCAGTTAGTAGCTGTGGCATTTTAACATGTGTCATTGCATAATTGCATATTGCACTTGGTTTGCATCTTGATTTGCATATAGCTTATGTCCACACATGACATATGTAGGCCGACGTTCAGTGGTTCTTAGTATTTTGCAAGGTTTCGATTTAAATTTCGATTTCCCTAATTGCATTGATTATTTATAAGTATGATATAAAATTGTTAACCACGGTTTTCTAGACAGATTTGACACTAAACTTGTGAAATACAACTAAATGCGTCAGTGTAGCCGCGACTTCAATATGGCCGCTTGTATGGGTAACTCGTGGATGCGTAGTCAACAGAAGTCTGAAAATTGCAAACTTTCTTAATTTTTATTCAATATAAATCATTGATGAAATGATTTGAGAAAATTCTCATGTGTATAACTCATACTATAGTTCATCTTCGATTTTTTTCACCAATTTTTATGCACTATAGTCAGAGAGAATATCAAAATTCGTATTCCATGGGAAAGTGCTAAGAGACTTGGCATCACTGTTAATGGCGGAATCGAGAGGCCTATTTTCGCGAATGACAAAACGGTACTCGCGATTACAATTAACGTTTTCTTTAGTATATAATCGTATTAATTTGTAGTATTTGTCGTCAATTATGTATAACAAAGATATAAGGATTATAAATATAGCAAGCACAAGTGATAAAAGTGTCTCGGATGTTTATAAATGTGTTACTCATTCTATGGACTCTCGGGACTCGGGACAGTTTTGTGTTGTGATTGATTATATCTGAAATATTTACGGTCTTTTCAGGAAAATATGAATGTGAAGGGTGATAAAACAATCTGTAGATTAAATAGAATCGTTTAGAAATGCATTGAATGAATTATAAACGAACGAAATACTCAAATAAGCAGTATTAATGATTTGACGTCAAAGAGGTTACGTGGATATGTGAGAAAGTTGCGAATAATATGTAAAAATATTGTATGTATGTTAATGTACGGCACCATAAATGAATATAAATAAATCTTCCCTTATTTGTTGTATTTATTTCATTATTTTTGTTTAAATATTATTTATATGTGTTTTCCTTGGAGGATCATTAGAATTAGAAGAGACAGACAGAGACAGAACATGAAAAAACGAGAGTCCGAGAGAGACAGACAGGTCCGCTGGGAGTCCGACCAGGAAAATCGACCTCTCGCGGTGTTGCCATTTTATTCTTAGCACGGCTATACACACGTCTTCGCACTTCACAAATATCAACGTGAAATCGCCTGTCCGTGTGGTCTCAAGTCAACTAAACCCTCGACTTAAGATTCCAACCTCACTTTTCGGGCAATAAGGACGCGATTCGGGCAATAAACAATTGCTTATTCGACTGCGCATGAGCATAGACCTCCCGAACATAGATGCCAGACTGAGGACCGGGAGCCATCGGGAATCAGCCCCTCCACTTACGCACACAATCGCACCGTGTCCGTCTGCTCCGAGTTAGGCTCAATTTCGGCTTGTAGAGAGAGAAGGCGAGACATCAGTCCGTCGCTCTTGCTCCTGAGGCAAAAATCCAAGTTGCGCGCAACCGACTGACGACGATTGATGTTTCGCTTTCTCTCTCTACGAAGCCGAAGTTGAGCCGAACTCGGAGCACACAGACACGGTGCGATAGTGTGCGTAAGTGGAGGGGCTGATTCCCGATGGCTCCCGGTCCTCAGTCTGGCATCTATGCTCCCGAATAAGGCCGACTTGGCCAAGTCGGCGCTAAGTCGGCGCTTGAGTCGGACTTATATATAAGTCACGACATACAAATATCCAGTGGTGCTCAGTACTATGTCAGATTCCGAATTGTTTAAATTTCTATTTATTGTCACAGCCGACTCTAATACAGTCGGTTGTGCTGTGATTTATTAGAACTCGGAAATCGAGATGTGAACAAAGCTGCAAGTGCAGCGAGAGTTTCTCATACAGGTCCCCAGTAAACACACACGTCTTTTGGATGACTTAAAGCTATCTTTTTGACTGCTTTTGGATGAAAAGTAATCTTATAGAAAAGATCAAGAGCACTTGGTGTTTACTGGGTCTCCATGTTGAATTCGCGGCTTGTAGTATATGTTGTAAAGTCCACCGTCAGACCTTATAAGATCGTGTTTGTTAGGTATATCATGCATTGCATATCGTTTTTCATTTGCTTGACACGTACAGATGTCCAGTGGTGCTCAGTACCATGCCAGGTTCGCATTATTTAAATCTCACTTTGCGAAGTTACTTCTAAAAGCTTATCGTACGTAATACGACGATCACGCAACAATGTATGGAAGTCATTTTATTCCTCTGAAATTGTTATCGTAAACATGTCGGTGTATCGCGATAAGCAGGTGCCTTGAAGTATCTCGAAGAACCACTCCTGTTTTCGACGATCCATGCGTGCAAGAATAAGTTAAATGTTCCTCTTTCGCGTCTCGTATTGACGATATGTTGACAAGCGGTCAGCTGTTTCCGGTTTATAAAAATACAGGTGGTTCAATAGTGATCGACGAAAAACCCGGCTAATCGGGCTTTATTAAATAAACGGCGGTCGTGTCGGCGGTAATACCGGGATAAACACAGCAAGGGCGTGATATGAGGCTCTAGCGCACGGCCGATTTCTCTTCCCTCGATTTCGTTTTTTGGTTCGATGGATAATGTTGAAAGAAGAAGAGGCTGAAACGAGCACGCCGAGAAATGGTGATAACCCGCACGCGATTACACCAGACTCAGGAAGTAACGACGTGGCCAAGGAGTCGGATCAGAAGCTGGCGGTAGAGGAACGATTGGCCAACAAAATGTTCTCCTACGCGAGGAAGATCATACGATTTTTCCTCGCGATCATTTTCACCGCTCTAGCTGCCCTTCATAGTTCGTGAGTTTTAAATACCGACGTTATTTTTGGTTACCCTTTCAATTACAAACACATTTCAACCGCCGAATCACTTTTACTCTCTTATTTCGTTGAATTATTTAGTCGCTTCTTTTTCAAATGCATATAAATATAATGGTACAAATCATCTCTTTCGACTTGTATTGCTTTTTTCATTTACAAATTCCAATATGTGAAGCAAGTCTTAACTCGGCATGAAACTGATTATAGTACAATTTAAAACCTGAATTATTTCTTTGTTGCAGATCTCCTAAGGTATCGAAACCACCAATAGCAAAGCCATTCTTCAATCAGAGCTCGATGGTTTTAGACTTCTACAAAGGACATTTAGGTGCAATGGTGGAGAGAGTTACGGAAGCAGATTTTAGTTTTGTTATGTATTATGCTCCATGGGACGCAGAGAGTCAAAACGTGCGGCTAGAATTTGAGAAAGTTGCTCAATATTATCATTCGCAAGTAATAAAAGCATTGACATTTTCATACATTAGATTTTATCATTTTTTTTTATTGAATCGAAATTGATTTTTAGATTTTCTTTGCTGCCATAAATTGCTGGCATCCAAACTCAGAATGCAGAGCCCAATATAAAATACCAAGTTATCCAGTGTTGATGCTTTACCCATCGAAAAAGTCTGGCGTGGAATATAGGGGAATACGTACTTGGCCATATATAATAAAATTCCTGAATACAGTTATGAATCCAATCGTTAGGATAACACATAAGGAACAGTTAACAAATTTACTTGTTAACTACGACGTAAGAACATATGAAGCTGCACAAAGCATATTATATTAAATATCCCAATTTCGATTCACTTTAAAATTTTTATTTACCGGCTTAAGGTTATACGAGCATTAAAATCTCTGGCAAACGTTTAAGAAACATGGTGAAAAGGTATATTCAATATTTTGAGTGACAAACTTTGAGAAAAATTGGTATTTATAGAGAAGTGAACTTTATAAAATTGTCTGTTTTTTAAGTCACTGGCAATTTTTATATACTATTATGGTTTTGACATCTTTTGTAAGATTAATTTTAAAAATTTGAATGCTTTTATTTATTGTTCTTATTTAAGGGCTCGTATCATTTTCATATTGCGTATAAAGTTTGTAGAAAAAAAATGCAACGAATAGAAATTGAGACTCAAACAGAAATTGGAAATGGGAAATAGTTATTAACAGAGAATTAATTGTTACAGGCTGTGGTCGTAGGTTATTTTAATTTCACGCGAATAGATAAAACTCCGGGCTATAAGGAATTTCATAAAGCTGCAGTGAGAGCATTAGAAGAAGATCCTAACAGAGAAATGGTTTTTGCTATAGTCACTAGCGCATTATCTAGCAAAACGGATTACGATATTCATAAATTTCCATCGGCACGGTTTGTCACTCCTAGCGAGATCTTGGTAAGTACATGGGAAATATTTGGAGAGTTCCAGATAAATGATCAACTGTCTATTTCCTTACGTATAGTTAACGCTATGTGCGATGTTCATTTTGTCTGCCGATAAGAAAAATATTATGAGGTGATGTTGAAAGTCAAAATAATACAAAAATTAAGAATAGAAAAATTGCATTCAAAGTTATTTGTTACTTATTAAAATATTATATTACTTGTAAGAGATTAAAACTTAATAAATTATTATATTACTTGTAAAAGATTAAAACTTATTAAATTATTATATTACTTGTAAGAGATTAAAAATTGAACTTGGTTGTAGTATTGTACGACATACTTTTTTTGTAATATCCATTATGTGATTCGTAGCATTCCTCATGTCAAAAACGAAGCCGAAAAAGATCTTGAACTGGATTCCAAATGGAAATTAATATTTGAATTTTGATTCCATTTTGTATTTTGAAAATTAATTAATCATCTTAATTGGTAAAATTTGAGTTGATGATTGAATTCTAGAAGAATACCAATTATTGATTAAAATTTAACGATTAATTAATGCTGCAAGTAAAAAGTCTGCAACCCTGAACGTTTGCACTTATTTAATAGTGAATATATTTGATACGTAAAGTAGAGAAAATTTGTACATGCAGCACGGTTAAATGAATGCGAATTCAAATGTGTAGAGGTATCCAGAAGGATCTGAATGGACATCCGAAAACCTATTAAATTGGATTAGCAACTCGATGCATCCACCGGTGTTATGGCTGCAACCACCTGGGGTAAAATCGTTAACATTAGCGCCGTATCTGAGGGACGGGCCTGTGCTTTTCCTTTTCACGCCTCGCAATCCTTTGCATTCGGAGAATTACAATTATAATTTGGTGAGTAGTATATGTATATAAGTTTTATTTCAGTCTTATGACACAAAAATTAACTGAGTTTATGTTTGCACTTATTACCATACGCACTTCTTTACCTCATTCACCTCACTGTTGTTAACTGAAGTCTGTATATCATTTATTATCATTCATCTATAAGCTTCTACTTTATGCAAAATATACTGTTGAATGAAATTACAGCACCGCGTAATTTGTGTCGAGTTTGGAAGATGATTACTCGGCAACAGATTAGCATAAGACGATGATTTTTCTTTTAAATCGAAGCTTGACTTAACATTCCTCTAAAATACTATTCAAAGATGTTTAACTCGATATAGTTTTATGGTAGACAATGCGAAAATCTAAGGATATATTTGAAATTTTTTAATTTACGTAGTTCGATAGAGTGCACTGACTTGGATCATTTTTTCAATAATGTCGTTCATGGCACTTGTAAGCTTGATTCTTCGTCCTTAACTAAAATAAAAATTTAATGTCTGCGATTTTTTGCTGCGTATGTTACAACGGTTTAAAGAACTTATACACTTTAGTTTCGTCGACAATAAAGAGATTCGTTTAAAATTTCGCGTATGACAGCAGAGTCGCGTGAAACTGAGATTATGTGGTGGACAAAATTGCGTTTGGGATGGAATTGCGGATTCGAATTTTCTAATAGGTGTATTCGTATGAAGGGTATTTTGAAACCGCCGATATCGAGATAAATCGAGATGATATAAAAATCTTTTAAATTAACGACGAAAAATCGAGCCAATACGTGCCATAAATGGTATCGCTGAAAGAATATAAATAAATCAAACCGACCCACGCTGTCGAATTTGCAAATTTTAATATTTCGAGCATTTTCTTTGATTTTAGCATTGTATATTGTAGAGTGTATTAAATTGAAGACCTCTGGATAGTATTCTAAAGCAGAGATTTCAAGATTTAATTTAAAAATAAAATAATTTGCCTATGATGATCTATTGCTGAACACATCTCCCAAACTTGATCAATTTTCGACACAAGTTTCGTTAGCCCATGATCTTTTTGAGCAGTGTATAGTTCTTGTGTCCAGTACGTGTATATATAGGGTGTTCAAAAAAAAGCATTCCATA
>SMSR01007518.1:9747-20981 GCA_019453355.1 Ceratina japonica | reverse complement strand
TAAGCTTATACCGAACATTGACAGAAACTTTACTTAACGTTGAAACTTATGAAGAAATTAACAAAACGAAAATATTAAATGTTATGAAACAAATGGTGCCTGAAGCAGAGGCAGATCAATTATTACAAGTAGAAATATATTTAGAAAAATGTGTGCAAAGTTTTTTGGAAGTAGCTTGTCCAGAGAATGAAGAGGATGTATATTTCTTACCAAATCTCCATTGCGACACAATTGTATGTTATGCATATTTATTATATGTACGAGATTCTGATTTTGATAAAGTGATCAGTATATTTAAAAACTGTATAGATCACTATAAGGATTGTCATTATATACAGGTATATTCCAAGTTTGTATACCCTGACTTCAATATAAGTTTAACAATGTATTTAATGTATCACATTTTTTCAGGAAATTTTGCTAGAAAGTCAACTAGCGCTTATGCAATTACACTTCAAACTAATCCGAAACGAAAGCCTTTTAAAAGCAGGATTAGATGACATGTTAAATCTATATCCAAACAATTTTTATGCACTTTCTGTATTGGCATGTATAGAGGTGAGAACATTGATATTAAAAGGAAATGATCCTTGATTTCATAAATTTATATATTATGTTATGTTGACAGAGTAAATTGCCTATTTGGAAAAGTAACAGTCAAGTGACCAAACTTCAATTATGGAAAGCTTTTGCTTTGTGTTTGGCACATAGAAAACGTATTTGTTTCTTACAAAAGCTTGAGGATTATGTCAGTATGAACGCTGCAATTAATAAATTAATGTACTTGCACCAGACATTCGCAAGGTACATTGATGGCAGATGAATTATTTATAATTTTGGTATTAGGTATATAAAACTAAAGGAAATTTTACTTTTCAGAATACCAAAGATAAAAAATTGTCCTTTGTTATGGAGACTGTATATGCTCCTCCTAAGAGAGTACAATTTATGTGAAAAGAAAGGAGAGGAAATATATCACGAAAGTGTTGTATTATGCCCTTGGGCCAGAAGTATATACATTGATGCAGCTGAGGTTGCACCACAAGTTCTTACACAAGTCCAAGATGTGATACGAGAGAAAGAGCTCAGAATGCATGTTACACCAGAGGAATTAGACATTTTACGTGGTTAATTTTTTCAGACATGTTTTTTTAAATATGTCCTTAGCTGAAGATTCATGTAAATACAATTATTTTTTTATGCTGTATGTATAAATGTAAAAATAAAAATACCAATTTAAAGTAGTATTCAACGTAATTAGAAATGAATTACTGCACCTCTGATAATATTTAAAAACTTCACGTTTATTCATTGTAGAATACTACAAAATACTTTTATGTGTGTGCGATTTCAGATTGTGGTTATATATAAAACAGTTAAGTAGTGCGTGCACAAATGCTAACTGAGCATTTAAGCTTTTACACTGATTATCTCCGCACGATATTGCAAAAATGTAATCTATTGTAAAGTAATAGTTAATCGATACACTTGATAACTCGGTTTATTGGAGCATCGCAATTGCGACGAGACACTTAGGTTACNTATTATTTATTTCGTAATTATTTTTAAAAACATAAAACTATAATATAATATAATATAAACACATAAAAATACGAATAAATAAAGCACCACTGTATAAAACCTTTTCAAATTATCGCAGAACACCTGTTCCGGTTCAAAGAAACCCTGGCGTTCCGCGAAACATAATTTGAGAAACTCTGCGTTAATGAAGACAGCTTTCGTCAGTGTATTTCTTATTACACGGAAATTATACTGAATATAAGGAAATTATACTGAATATAAATGACTGCAATTCACAGCTAACTTCTAATTACGAATCTCAACGCGATTCTACGTGCATCTGTCTTCGAAGCATTAAAAGGAAATTTCGCTTTTTGTTCGTGTCGCACTAATTTCGATCCGGAGTATATTTTGCCAAGTAAACAATCGCCGTGACGCAAACTGTTGAACCTATAAAGCCATACGAGCCGTAAACCGATCGGATCGTTGAATTTTCAATCTGTGAGCAACGAACGCTTTGAGGCGGATTTTACGAGGCGTCAAGAATTTTTACGTGGACTTCCCACGGCGCCAAACTTTCAATTTAGAGCTATTCCACCAGGCAGTAAAAGTTGAAACTGCTTTCTTTCGATCCCGTTCCGTGGTCGAAAATATGTTGGATTAGTTCGGCAGCCTCGCGAGCAACAGCAACCTTTCGCTCCGCGAAAATCCTTAAGCTTTATCACCCTTTAGCGTATCGTATCACTGTTGAGTATCGTATCAGTGTTGAGCAAATATAAAAAGAGATTAATTTTTGAATTCGTTTTTTCAATTGTAAAATTAACAATACACAAGCAACGATGTTACGCAACTATGATACGGAACGGTGATACGACAGCAGGATATGATGGAAGTAGACGGAGACTGAGGACGTCGATAAACGTCGTCGGTCTGTTCAAATAAAACGCGAAACTGGGTTGGTCGTTAGCGACTCATAGCTGGTAGCTAGCTTCAGGCTTGTTTCCTCATTAACTCGTCGACTAATTAGAAAGCGGCGGCCGAGATCAGTCGCTACCTTTTCGCTTAAACGCCGTCCTACCTTGAATCATGACGCAATGTCACAAATGCTGATTGTGCGCATTTCAAATCATTTCGCGTAGGTAGTTCTGACGAGTCAGAGTGCACTCTGCGCTTAGGTCTTAGGTGTAAATGGATGTTTGCTTCGTCTCTTCTATGTATCAGAAATCTAGAGGATTTTTTAAGATATTGTTATAGCATTTTGTTTTGAATTGAATTTATTTTGTTATTTACTTTTTACTATTACTCATACAGCAGTTTTTAAATTATGGTAATGGATAAAAAGATATATATCAGAAATCTAGAGGAGTTTTTAAGATATTGTCATAGCATTTTGTTTTGAATTGAATTTATTTTGTTTTTTACTTTTTACTATTACTCATACAGCAGTTTTTAAATTATGGTAATGGATAAAAAGATATATATCAGAAATCTAGAGGATTTTTTAAGATATTGTCATAGCATTTTGTTTTGAATTGAATTTATTTTGTTTTTTACTTTTTACTATTACTCATACAGCAGTTTTTAAATTATGGTAATGGATAAAAAGATATATATCAGAAATCTAGAGGATTTTTTAAGATATTGTCATAGCATTTTGTTTTGAATTGAATTTATTTTGTTTTTTACTTTTTACTATTACTCATACAGCAGTTTTTAAAGGATTTATGGTAATGGATAAAAAGGAGCACTTTGATTAATCATTTGTAATATGACATTTGTGATATACATTTGCATTAGTCGTGAATGTTAATTAAATTCTCTGGGAAAAGAAACGGGCAAGACGGTTTTAATTGGTATTCATGAACGCGACGAGTAATGAATGTTAATTAGTTTCGCACGATGAATTTGCTTGAAAGTATCTATGAATATCGATTATGTTAAACATCTCGCGTGTGTCGCGTGCGTGCGAAAGGAAACGTTACGAGCCGAAAGTCAATTAATTAACGAGCAACCATGAGAACCCAATTACCGTCTGTTTAAGCATTCTATTTCAGAAATATCTAACTCGAGTTATTAGGAAAATGTGTTTAACACTAGAACTACGAAACCAGTCAAAATATAAAATAATTGGTTTTAAGTGAAGAAATGCAGGTATAAAAAATGTCAGTAGTTCTAGTGTTAATATCTTGGTTTATTATTGATTTTGTGCAAATGGCAGGATGAGTATGAGTGTCGTAAATAGTATTCTATTTTTTATTATTATTTTAGTTTATTTCTGGGCTCATGAGAACGAAATAAATCTTAAAATATACATATATATACAGAGTTATCTAAAGTAGACTATATGAAGTTTTTTCTTCAATAAAAAATGTATTCTTTTTAATTTTATTCGTCTTCGTATTTAATCAGGTATTGTCTATGAAAATTATGAATTATGTGAAAAACAATATTTTTCAAATGACAACCACGACTCTGTTTACAGATATCAATTCGAAAATCAAAATTTTCGATGACATTTAGGTATATTCGCTCGTTTCACCAGTTTTATTTCTAATAAACAAATGTTTTCATTCAACTGAACTGTTTTTGGTCGGTTTCTCATGATCCAGTTTCATTAAATTTCTTAATTTCGAATTGTTCGCTCCGATTGACGATTATGTGTGTCAAAAAAAGATCACGTAATTCATGATGGGTATTTTTTATCGAATACTGATTTTCAAAATAAATTTTAATAACTTTAACACGCTTTGTAATCGTATGCAACTCCATTGTTAAAATTGTCTCATCAAATCATTGTAGATTAATAATAAATAAAAACGACAAGAAACAAACATGGCGTTTGATAGATATTCTTATTCAACATCCTAAAGGTACTTTTCTTCTTTCTTTATATTTAATTCTTCCTTTTTCTTCTTTTTTATATTTAGTTCTTCCTTTTTCTTCTTTCTTTATATGCAAAAATTGAAATATAGTACCAAAAAAATACATTCTTCGAGTAATAAATACGTTCCTCCTGTATTTATTACAAGTCTATATATTAATTTCTACACAGTAATAATAAATTTCTATCCACAGTTACTAATTTTTCCTATTCCTGGTTAGTGATTTCTAATGTTCAGTTTCTACATTTTCCTTCTATTACTTTATTTTCTATTACTACACGCGATTTATATTATTTCATATATAGATTAAAGATTTTATTATATAATTCGGTAATTTCCTTTGAGTTCAATAAGTAAAAATTATACTAAGCATACAGACGAATTTTTCCTTAAACTTTAGCAATCATTAATTAAATCCAAAGATATTTCAAGATTACTAATAAAATATAGTAATTTTCACTTAAATATACAATAAGTATTGCTAAAATTTTGTGGCTTCGTTTTTCTCAGTGTATGTTGATCGGAAAGTTCGTCTCGATTTTTAGTAAATGGATTAAGGTAGGACTAAATTAGAATGATCGAAAATAAATGACATGTTTATTTTTTTTTTAAATATGATTCTTTAGACGTCTTTAGAAAAAATTATTATTCATTAATTTGTAAGTTCATAAAGTTCTATGAGCCATAAAATCTCTGCCAAAAATTTAAGATTTGTAATAAAATGTTGTATGTAATATTTGAAGTAATGAGCTTTTAGAAAAAATGATAATTACAGAGAATAAGATTTATAAAATTGTTCGACCTATTTTCCTCGATCATAAAGAATTTTTAACGCATAATTTCTAGTATTCTAATACACAGTTTTGGCATTTTTTGATTGAACATGTTTTATAATTTTTTCTTTTGCACATTTTTTATTTTAAATCATGTACTAAGAATTAAACAAAATTACAAAATTCTATTATTGTTGCATTCATATTTTTTCGTAAATAAAATCAAAATTCTGTCATTCGACATGAGAATTCGAGCTTTATATAATGACCTTTTTAATCATTAATTAAATCCAAACATGTTTCAAGATTACTATTCAAATATAGTAATTTTCACTTAAATATACAATAAATATTGCTAGAATTTTGTGACTTCGTTTTTCTCAGTGTATATTATACGTTCAAACAAACGATGTATTTATCACCGTTAATATTATGCACCGACTAATTATTGAATAATTTCGGTTCAACGAATCCGGTGTTTAACTGATTACACGCGTGCATCTATATATGGACTTTTAAACGTGTAAGCCTCGTCACGTACATTGTGCATGCTCTTTCGATCAACAGGTCGGCAACGGGATAATGTCGAACCAATTAGAGGAATTAGTCCGGTGAACAGATGCTCGAGCCGCTTTTACCTGGTGAAATTTAATTTCGTTCACGGTTAGCATTCAAAGTCTTTCATCGGGCTCCTCTTCGTGCGGAGCGCGATTGAATTAGGACCAACCGGTTGAAATTTAAATCTCTCCGAAAAACGATTTTCAAGCGTTATCCAGTACTTGGGAAAGCGATTTTTCTCAACCGGAAATATCAGCGTGATTCGTGTTAAACACAGAAGGAATTCTTATCAAACATCGTGTATTTGATACAATAAATTTTGTTTGTCAGTTATTTTTATATGATTAGAAATAATTCAATAATCTCATTATTTAAAAAATAGATATTATATGTTTTCTGGTTTTAAAATAGGGGTTAAAAATGTTTGTGTGTCATTTACATATTTATTTAAATATTATTTTTATTTTTATTTCCTTTTTTCTAGGACTATCCATTTTTTTTCTACTATCCTTACTATTATATCATTCAACTATAATCTTAATACTAAAAGCGTGTGATAAACAAAACGTTTTAATGGAAATATAATTTATATAGTATTTGAATATGTAGTTCATGTGTCCATTGAAGCAAATAGAGGAATCCTGATTTTAGCCTACGAGCTGTTTCGCCTTTGTATCAGAGAATCTTACGCGTTAATAGGAATTAGATCACCGCATAATCCGCGCACAATAATTGCTGATCCAGATTGGTCAGTGCTATTACAAACAATCCCGTCTTAGTGGGTACAAGCTGATCACTATCCGGCCTTCATGCATATTAATTCCACCGCTAAACCACTGAACTATTTATGCTCTAGTTAATGAAAGTCTACTTCCTACTTGATGGGGTTTATCGAAATAATATATTTATAATCAAGAATGCAGGAATTGCAATTTAATAGTATAAGTCAGAGATAAGAACAGTGTGACCTCTAATATAGTAAAGAGGTTTTCCACTTCCGGTATAAATTTTATAGTAAGTCGTATAGTCAGTAAATGTATTATTTCAAATGCGACAATACTTATTGATTCAGACATTATATTTTATATTTATTTCAATGCAATTCTCTATATTACAACGTCTGTACTGAAATTTTCATTAAAACAGGAACATCCATCATTTCATTAAATTTATATGAAGCTTCTTTTAATTATATTTTTAATTTCATTTTAATTTTTATTCTTTTAATTTCATTTTCAGATAATTGTTATTGACACATTTTGTCAAAGTAACATGTAACATGACAAATTCTATAATTAAAACAATCAAGATTATATATATCAAGATTGTAGATTAGAACGTACAAGAATATTTTAATAAATATGACTGTTGTGGATCACAATTTAATTTATAAAATGTTATACTTGTTTCAGGACATTGATTACGAGGGATTTCGGAAATTTCTGGATACCTATCTCGAAGTAGCAACTCCCGACGAACTTTCACGGCATCTTTTCCTCTCGTTTATAAAAAAGCCACCGCGTGGGATCGATGGGAAAACTCTTAAGGTACGCGCTTCTATTATACCAATCCAACGGATTTTCATTAAAAATTTTTCGCAACAATTTCTTTTTGTTGTTCCTCTTCTTAAAAGGAAGGGCTGAACTTATATTACGTAACATACATCCATAATTTGATGCAAGAAAAAAGAACTGTCAATATTTCAGCAATTTATTTTGAAAGTGGCCATTTATTTGATAATCGAGATATTTAAAAGTTTGAATTTTAATAAATAGAAAATATTGATAACTATTATATTATAATAATATGATAGTGTACTGGTTTTTTGTTTTTAAGGATTTATAATTTACCATTTCAATTAGCATAATAAACATTGTCCAGAAAGTATCATGTTTTTGATGACGAGCCACTTTCAAAATTAATGAAAAAACTTTTCTACTTCTTAAAAAAGCACAAGTCCATGGAAAAAATTAATTTTCCTTAAAATGAAGAAGAAGATATACAATTTTATGTTATAAAATTAAATAATATCGAATTCTTATTCTCTTTTTAAGAAATGTTACATTATAATCGTAATAATAATATTTTGCAATTAATTATTCATTGTTTTTCAGTTTGCGTATACAAGTGGGATTTATAGTAATAATGGTGTGCCAGTGGTACATGTAATAAATTTCTTAAATCGTTGTATTTTAGCGTTGCAATTGGTTTTATTTTTTTGTACTACTATCAATGTTAATTGAATATTATTAAAATTTCTTGGTCTCCCCGTAGTAAGTCCAGAGTTTTAAATAGTGCACGCTCATTCATTGATGTTTTATGGAACATTTTATATGGTCCAGTTCTCAAAAATCACATCCAACATATTTTTAACTAGTTTTCCCTTTCTCCGTTAATAAAAAAAATAAAATAAAAGTCATTAACTCAGCAAATAGAACATCTCGACTTTAAAAATAAAACATGAAGGTCTTATCTCAAAATTTTGCTGATATTTGATAAGTGATGCAATTAAAAGTAACATTCATGATCAATTTGCAGAGCTTAATGCAAAATAAATATTCACGGTATCTGTTTAAAATACGTATTCTATATAAAAATTTTATTTGGTCATTTAAACCTTGAAATATTCATTTACCTTTCGATATTCTGAATTATTTTATACATTAAACGCGATATTTATCATTTCTGCATGTTCGATTTTCTTATAATTGCATAAAATCATAAATCATAACAATTATGGTGAATATTATAAATAAAATTGATCTCGATTGAATAAAAATGAAACACGTTATATCATTTAATTGTGAAAAATACGATTGACAAGGATTGATGATTTTTATTACGATATTTTCACTTTACTCGACTACCATCCAATTTATTTTCATTAACTATTGTAATAATCGTATTTCAACAAAATTTATCAATTTATGACTTTCAAACTAAACGACTCATTTATGAAGTTGAGATATTAGCAATTAAATACACATTTTGTTTTACAAATTTTTGACTATTAGTCTGACAAATTTATTTTATGAAAAATGTTATCATATAAAAATGTTATGAAAAATGTTATGAAAAATGTTATTTTATATAAAAATGTTAAATGTTTTATAATTCATGTTATATGAGAAATCCTATTATAATAATTCATAATTGAAACTGTAATTTTTCACATTGACTATTTTTTGAAGCAAGTAAAATACAACCCCTCTCTCTATATAATAAATTTTTGTAAATATATGTTAACACATTTTGCACCAAGATATGATCTACCGTCGCACATTCAATGAAAAATTGTACACATTTCCATATAAATCGATTGTATTTAATCTGTACTACCCACAGAGAGATTGGAAATATGAAAATATACTTCATTCCCGTTTAAGCCAGTGCTTGTTATCGTGAAAAATAACGATGCATAACATGAATAATGGTACATGTTTTAGGAGATGGCTGCGATGTCATCGACGACCGCTTGTGCCGCGATTACATCTCACACGACCTCCAGCAGTAACGTGAATAGCACCACTTTATCTGGTGGAACAATAACGGAGAGTCACGTTGGATCTTCTCTGGCCGAGAAAATTCATGGCCTCACAGAGAAGTTGCAAGCTCTGGGACATCATAGAACTGAGAGCGAAGCCTCAACGAGGGGACGGACAGGTAACATACCTTCACATTTTCCAAAATTTATCAAGAAAACTACAAACTTTAGATTGGTCCACATAAAATGAAATATATAATAATTTTCCTCAAGTACAATGAATATATGAATTTATGCAGTTCTTGCAGAATGTCATTCCATTTAAATAATTAATTTATTATTAGGTTGGCAACTAAGTGATTGCAGATTTTATATAAGAAATATATCGATAAAATTCGCAATTATTTAATTGCAAATCTAATAATTTTGCCATCTTTAAATAAT
This sequence comes from Ceratina japonica, assembly GCA_019453355.1. Lineage (NCBI taxonomy): Eukaryota > Metazoa > Arthropoda > Insecta > Hymenoptera > Apidae > Ceratina > Ceratina japonica. The sequence goes on along the minus strand of SMSR01007518.1, from coordinate 11,319 downwards.
ATCGATGAAATTCGCAATTATTTAATTGCAAACCCAATAATTTTGTAATCCTTAAATAATATCGATAAAATTCGCAATTGTTTAATTGCAAGTCCAATAATTTTGCAATCCTTAAGTAATATCGATAAAATTCGCAATTATTTAATTGCAAATCCAAAACTTCTGCAATCCTTAAATAATATCGATAAAATTCGAAATTATTTAATTGCAAATCCAAAAATCTTGCAATCCTTAAATAATATCGATAACATTCGCAATTATTTAATTGCAAATCCAATAATCTTGCAATCCTTAAAGAATATCGATAAAATTCACAATTATTTAATTGCAAATCCAAAACTTCTGCAATCCTTAAATAATATCGATAGAATTCCCAATTATTTAATTGCAAATCCAATAATCTTGCAATCCTTAAATAATATCGATAAAATTCGCAATTATTTAATTGCAATTCCAATAATCTTTCAATCCTTAAATAATATCGATAAAATTCGCTAGTATTTAATTGCAAATCCAATAATTTTGCAATCCTTAAATAATTTCTTTAAATTCGTCTGTTCTATTATTTGTAAAAAATCTATCTATAAAACCCACAATTATTTAAATGCTACCCTAATAATTTTACAATCCTTGAATAATCTTGTTAAATTCGTCGATTCTATTATTTGTAAAACATCTATCGATAAAAAAAACCACAATTATTTAAATGCCAACCCAATAATTTTACAATCCTCAAATAATCTCGTTAAATTCATCAATTCTACTATTTATAAATCTTCTCCATCCTACGTTTCAAATAATTTGACTATTATCCAATTAATTTCTTAATTAATTACATACATGTATAAAGTATATATTATAATTTGAAATATGTACTGATTGTACGAATCTATTCGATTGAATGTTGCGTCAATATGCTTGATATTACTTCCAAACAATTTAATACAATTTATTATTCAGTTTTGCCTTGTCAAAGTTTATGACACCGCTCCCGTCTATGTAATTTCCTAAAGTGGAAGAGCCAAGTTATTTTTGCTTTAATTACCCGTGGCCGTATAATCCTTGAAACGCTCACGATGGAAGGGTCTGTTTAGAATATCCTTGGAAGATAAATTTAGGTCTTTGATAAAGATACATATTTACAGTGTAAACGTGATACACGCACAGCTATGTACTGTACGTATAGATATACGTGCGTATTCATACGAGCGTACATACATGTAGATAAACCGGGCGGAATCATCTTTCACCTACACGAATTTATGGCGACATTATGCAATATTAACTTCCTCCATGTAACCGAGCCAGAGAGCAATTAAAGTACGTACTTACACTGGTCAACTCTTCTTTTCATACACAGGGGTAATAGTTACACTAGAGACTATGTAATCGTTAATCTAACCAGGAAGGTCACACGGCTTCCAGTCTCCAAATGGCATGCTTTCGTTATTAAGGTTGCATTAACAGTAAGATCTCTGCCAAAAGTTTAAGATATGGAATAAAAAGCTGTGTACAATATGGAAACAGTGAATTTTTGGAAAAAATAATAATTATAGAGGAGTAATGTTTATA
>SMSR01007487.1:10077-21432 GCA_019453355.1 Ceratina japonica | reverse complement strand
ACTATTGAATACAATTTTAAACGTGCCAATTCATTCATTCGTAAAAAGAATATTTCCTGAATCATTTTCAACCATAAATACATAATTTTATTCAAAGTATATCAAGCTTTGAGCTTGCAGGGATTTTGAAGTGTTTTCTTCAAGTACTCTCAACTCGTCAGCGTCGATCTCGTTTCTTATGTGCATTTTAAACATGGCAATTCATTAATTCGCAAGAACAATATTTCCTGAATTATTTTCAACCATAAATACGTGATTTTATTCTACATGTACCGAGCTTTGAATTTGCATGGATTCTGAAGTGTTCTCTTCAAGTACTTTAAACTCTTCAGCTTCGATTTCGTTTGTTATGTATATTTTGAACGTGCTAATTCATTATTACGTAAAAAGAATATTTTCTGAATTATTGTCATTCATAAATAGATTATTTCGTTCCACAATATATCAAGCTTTGAACTCGCAGGGATTTTTAAGAGTTTCCTTCGGGCACTTAGAACTGTTCAGCGTCGATCTCGTTTCGTGTGTTTCAATTTGCAGGTAATTTGGAGCAACACCTTATTTGTTCTAGTTTAAACAATTCTCTATCGACCTGTAACTCAGGAACATTCCCGTGAATTTATTCTGTTCTGCGATACCCAGCCGGTCGCATCTTAGTTTCAACGTTGAATTTAACTCGCTCGAAGAGTCTGCAGGGATTAATCAACGTCTCGGAGATTAACACGAACTGGTTCCCCGATATTTCATGGTGCTAGACACGCTCACCGTCTAAGTTCCATACTCACATGCTATCTATACCTCCGTAGATACCGGGCTCAATTGATTCCAACTTCATCAATAGGGAATTAACCTGTTGATGGTTTTCTTAAAAATTGACACAATCCAATTCTCACGTTTTAATTATTTTTCAATCATTAAAACCACACATAATGTTTCATTTATGTTCAACGTTGGAACATCTGTCTAATCAGAAAATGTAACTGGATACATAGTTCTGTAAGTATTCTTTTCAATACTAGTGCTCGTTGAACGCGGTTTTAAATTACGTGTTTAAGCGTTTCAAAATTGAATGGTTGTAGGAATGTTTCATCAACCGTTTAGTTTCCTCAGCATGGCTCGATTAGGAGTGACTAATCAGTCACAGGTGTTCTTACATTTCCAAACGAATATTTAATGATTCAATTTACGATGATTTATATACTTGTAACAAAGGAAAATTGAGAATGTTAATTAAACAAAGATAGACTCCTTATACAAAAGGTGTCTGTTAATTAAACAAAGCTGGACTCCTTATACAAATGGTGTCTCAGTATTTTTACTATTACTATACAATTTTTTACGTCAATTAATTATTCATAAAATGTTATTTTCTATTTTCATACTTATTTCGGCTAGTTAGGTTTATGTCTCTGAATACGAGGTTGACATTTTCCGGAAACTTGAACTTCTCCATAATTTACTATTTTAGCACAACTGAAAAAAGAACCTATAAAAGTTCCGGAGTCTTAAACCGGCGCCCGGGAACGTTTTAAACAAAATATCTCCGGCTTTATTTTTACAGCTTCCCTCAAAGTTCCACCGTGAAACGAGCGTTCCTGAATTCGCAAACAGCGCGGCGAGAATAACAAGAACAGGCGCGGAAAAGCACATAAAATGTGGGCCGGTTCGAAACAAATTTCACAATGAATACGCTTGCGAGTGTTCAATTTGAGAACCGCCAAGAATTTCATCGAAAGTTTGTTTACGCCGCGTTTTAGTTTCTAAACATTCGGAAACGAGTTTGTTATAAACTGGCATTCAACTCTTATCGACTTCTAGGCAGTCGTAAACGAATTTTGCACCAAATAATATAAAATAAACTATAAGGTTACCTTATAGTTTTTCGAATTTTCATTTTCCTGTCGAAAATTCTCTTACGTATTTCTTATTGCCTGTTGTTATGAAGAAACCGAAATATAATAATAAGTTGATTAGAAATTATGTAAAGTATAGCAAAATAAATCATATGACATTTTATAGAAACTACAGAAACATTTTGGTCTGTAGAAAACGTTTAATATGCAGAAGTCTGATGATAAAAAAAGAAAATTGTGAAATCTGAAACTTGTGGAAGGTAGTGTACCGGTGCATCGCGTCTGGTGCACGTGGACACTTCCGTGGCGTGTGTCCACGTATGTACGTACACGCGATTACATCGATTAGTAAGAATCACCATGAAATAGTAGCCATACACTCGGCCCGTACACAACCGTGGCGAACAATAACGCGGGGTCGCCCATTGTCTGCCGGAGGATGCTGACATAACCAGAAGCACGGCCGCGTCTGCGTGTGCGCACAGTTTTATACTTTACGATGCAAATTTCAAGCTGACCGAACCATCTCTCGTTCCGTCTCTTAATCCGTGTCTATCTATGACACTCATCTATTATTCATTCTTTTCCTTGCTTTCTGCGGTAAAGGGTTACGTGTAGAAATTTGTATCTCTCCTTTGTCCATTCATTATTGATACCTCTGATAAAATTCTTCATTTCAGAATTAATAGAGTATAAAATAAAGGAAATTATTTTGTTAAAAAAATAACGAAGAACGTGAATAAGAAATAGACAACGAGATTGAGTACTTATAGAGATATACAACAGTTGATAACGCGCTGCTGTAATACGCTTCAATACGCAGAGCCGAGCCGACGATCAACGCTGCTTCAGAATAATTAATTGAGTCGTTATAGCGCGCAGCGGACGATCAAACGTATCACGTAGTGTGCTCATTAGCCAGACACTCTGGCGAGCTTCTTAGACGGCGCAAGACTCGAAGTGGTCTCTTCAATTTTCAAACGTTTTCGCCAAGAGTTTTTCTCGAGCACGGAAGGAACTTATTGAACTAAAGTATACGTAATGGTGACTCCCAAATCTTCTATAATTAACTACATTATGTATAGACAGATTTATTTGCAAGTTGAACTTCCAGACAAATTTATTTGCAAGTTGAATTTTCGTTTTTTTTCATTATTCGATTATAGCTTCAGTATTTTTATTCGTTAAGTATATTTTCAATATAATTTCAGTGTAATCCTTGTTGGATGTAACACTATGATATTGAGGTTTCTGTGTTCTCGCTCTAAAACTTCATCCTAGATCTACTAACACAGCTACTCGTGTAGTGGAACTTGTCTTCCAAATTTGATGGTTAGCCCTCAATCTCTCACTAGTATCTAATATGAAATTCACCTAATCCTGTAATACATTCTGTTTGAACTTATGACTAATTCCACAATGTCTGTATATCTTGGAATTATGTGTATTTGTATTATTATATTCCACATTTAGATTGTTATAATTAAACTGTAAATTTTTAAGCAAAATAATGCTTTTATATTTGATTTATTATTATCTTTTATCAAAACGATTTAAAAATCATTGTCGAAGTCAAAAACAGTACTAGTATCTCATATTACTAGTATCTAACATGAAATTCACCTAATCCTGTAATACACTCTGTGAACTTGCAACTATAATTGTACAGTGTGTCTGTATATCCTAGAATCATGTATGTTATTATACTGCACATTTAGATTGTTATAATTAAACTGTAGGTTTTTAAGCAAAATAATGCTTTTGTGTTTGATTTATTATTATATTCTTTTATCAAAGCGATTTAAAAACCATTATCAAAGTCGAAAACACGTTTCCTGGAGCCTTTCAATTTTACGCTTCCGGTTTCTAATTTCAATTTAGGTCCATCCCGAGGCCACAATTCATTCTCGGCCTCGAGTCGCAGAGAAATTCACGGACGGGACCACAAAACCTAGCCGATTCTCCAGTTTTCGCCGCGAAACTCACCACAACCGCAATTTCCCTCCGCGGACGCGCGATCAAGTCAGCGATGCATCGCTGGTTCAAAACCGCGGAAACACGAGAAAGAGACTTAGTAATCGTTATCATTCATTTAATAGACAAAACATATTTTCAATAAAAGGAAAATTATTTAATAGAAGATTTGCATATTTCAAAGATAAAGAAATTAGAAATCTGCACAAATGTTTTAACTTCTGCAAAATTGAGAAACCGATGTTAAATTGTTTTTAATTGTTTATGTTTCAATTAATCACGAGGCTAATTGTATCATGAGACGTTCTTTATGAACATATCATGAGATGATAGGAGAGAAGAAAGACAAAAAAGCTACGGCGCCGCGTGGTGGGCGTAGGTCAGGGTCGTGGCGGTTCGTTTCGCGCCTCGGGAATTAACACAAGAACAGAGACGAATTAATTAATTAAGTCCGGTCTTATAATTGCGAGCCCGGTTGAATCCATCCCGTACGACGCGTGGGCCCCCGCGTTGTACCCTTACTGCTCCCACAAAAGCCTCTCGTTTTCAAGCGGCAACACACACTCTTCTTCCCCCGCAGTTGCAATCGCCATTAATTAGTTGCAATTGGATTTCTGTCTCGTTCTGAATTGACAGTCGTTTCTACGTAATAAACTGTAGCAAATTTTCTAAAAAGGGGCTCCCCTCGCAAATTGTTTCCCGCGACCATTTACAAACCCCGCAGCTACCATAAATAACAAACGCGTACATAAAAGCGAGCCATAGTCCGCGACACAACTACCGTCATAAGGTAGCGGTCCTCCAAGCCCGCGGCTCCAACGAAGAATTTACGAGATGGTCGTTACTGACCGGAAGTGCGGCAGAAATTTCGACTTTATGTATTGTGCGCCGATCTCCTGGCACTTTACGCACCTTTGATCCGGAAATTTTACACCCCCGGTAAATCTTCATAACCGCGCGTCATTTCACGCGTTCCGGGTTCTTTACGAGCCCATCCACTTCGCCTGTGCTCACCGAAAAACCTGCGACCATCCCGGAATTGTACACGAGATTTTCCGCCCGCGCAATTAACGAAAGTATCGCCGATCCAGACTCTCCGATCGCAAACCCTTTCCAAGCGTCCCACTTCTACTTTGTTATTCTGCTCGGCGCAGCTGAACGTAGAGTTATTTTCGTGAGAGGGTGTCATCGTCCCTTTGAAATATATTTTTTTTTACTTCTTTAATTCGTGACTTTGTCAATGTCCGATTTTCCATTAAATTAATGCCACTGTCTTGTTCTTCGAAACTTCGTTTATTTGAAGAATGTTATAAGATTTCAGATGTCCCGTTTTCAACATTGATTCGATCGACAAAATTCAGTTTCTTACTAAACCGGTTCTATGAAAACAGTTTGAAGCGCTCGTTCCCCTCGATTAAATTCCGCCAGCTGACGGGCAAGAGTTGAAAACTTATAGCGAAAACATCGATTATTATAGCATGCATCTTGAAATAAACGAAGAGCCGGCTAACCCGCCGAATAACTTCGTCGCTCAACGAGAATATCGAATAACTTGAAAATTTCTGTTCACGCTATTTAATGTCAGCTATGAAGCAAAATATTTGCTGGAAATACTGTTTTACTATTACTAAACACGTCAAATCGGATTGATTGAATTTATCGGATAATTTATTAAATCAGTCTTGTATGGCGTATCGGGATATTAAACGTCAGCTGATTTATGGCAATTGCGAAGTCGAGGGGAATTTAAAATGATGCACGTGTAATATCTGATCACGGGCACACGTGAAACATTGTGCAATCTTCCCGTTGCTTAAAACCGAAATAACCGATTGAAACCGGACTGATCCATACTCGCCGCGANTTTAGATTGTTATAATTAAACTGTAGGTTTTTAAGCAAAATAATGCTTTTGTGTTTGATTTATTATTATATTCTTTTATCAAAGCGATTTAAAAACCATTATCAAAGTCGAAAACACGTTTCCTGGAGCCTTTCAATTTTACGCTTCCGGTTTCTAATTTCAATTTAGGTCCATCCCGAGGCCACAATTCATTCTCGGCCTCGAGTCGCAGAGAAATTCACGGACGGGACCACAAAACCTAGCCGATTCTCCAGTTTTCGCCGCGAAACTCACCACAACCGCAATTTCCCTCCGCGGACGCGCGATCAAGTCAGCGATGCATCGCTGGTTCAAAACCGCGGAAACACGAGAAAGAGACTTAGTAATCGTTATCATTCATTTAATAGACAAAACATATTTTCAATAAAAGAAAAATTATTTAATAGAAGATTTGCATATTTCAAAGATAAAGAAATTAGAAATCTGCATAAATGTTTTAACTTCTGCAAAATTGAGAAACCGATGTTAAATTGTTTTTAATTGTTTATGTTTCAATTAATCACGAGGCTAATTGTATCATGTGACGTTCTTTATGAACATATCATGAGATGATAGGAGAGAAGAAAGACAAAAAAGCTACGGCGCCGCGTGGTGGGCGTAGGTCAGGGTCGTGGCGGTTCGTTTCGCGCCTCGGGAATTAACACAAGAACAGAGACGAATTAATTAATTAAGTCCGGTCTTATAATTGCGAGCCCGGTTGAATCCATCCCGTACGACGCGTGGGCCCCCGCGTTGTACCCTTACTGCTCCCACAAAAGCCTCTCGTTTTCAAGTGGCAACACACACTCTTCTTCCCCCGCAGTTGCAATCGCCATTAATTAGTTGCAATTGGATTTCTGTCTCGTTCTGAATTGACAGTCGTTTCTACGTAATAAACTGTAGCAAATTTTCTAAAAAGGGGCTCCCCTCGCAAATTGTTTCCCGCGACCATTTACAAACCCCGCAGCTACCATAAATAACAAACGCGTACATAAAAGCGAGCCATAGTCCGCGACACAACTACCGTCATAAGGTAGCGGTCCTCCAAGCCCGCGGCTCCAACGAAGAATTTACGAGATGGTCGTTACTGACCGGAAGTGCGGCAGAAATTTCGACTTTATGTATTGTGCGCCGATCTCCTGGCACTTTACGCACCTTTGATCCGGAAATTTTACACCCCCGGTAAATCTTCATAACCGCGCGTCATTTCACGCGTTCCGGGTTCTTTACGAGCCCATCCACTTCGCCTGTGCTCACCGAAAAACCTGCGACCATCCCGGAATTGTACACGAGATTTTCCGCCCGCGCAATTAACGAAAGTATCGCCGATCCAGACTCTCCGATCGCAAACCCTTTCCAAGCGTCCCACTTCTACTTTGTTATTCTGCTCGGCGCAGCTGAACGTAGAGTTATTTTCGTGAGAGGGTGTCATCGTCCCTTTGAAATATATTTTTTTTTACTTCTTTAATTCGTGACTTTGTCAATGTCCGATTTTCCATTAAATTAATGCCACTGTCTTGTTCTTCGAAACTTCGTTTATTTGAAGAATGTTATAAGATTTCAGATGTCCCGTTTTCAACATTGATTCGATCGACAAAATTCAGTTTCTTACTAAACCGGTTCTATGAAAACAGTTTGAAGCGCTCGTTCCCCTCGATTAAATTCCGCCAGCTGACGGGCAAGAGTTGAAAACTTATAGCGAAAACATCGATTATTATAGCATGCATCTTGAAATAAACGAAGAGCCGGCTAACCCGCCGAATAACTTCGTCGCTCAACGAGAATATCGAATAACTTGAAAATTTCTGTTCACGCTATTTAATGTCAGCTATGAAGCAAAATATTTGCTGGAAATACTGTTTTACTATTACTAAACACGTCAAATCGGATTGATTGAATTTATCGGATAATTTATTAAATCAGTCTTGTATGGCGTATCGGGATATTAAACGTCAGCTGATTTATGGCAATTGCGAAGTCGAGGGGAATTTAAAATGATGCACGTGTAATATCTGATCACGGGCACACGTGAAACATTGTGCAATCTTCCCGTTGCTTAAAACCGAAATAACCGATTGAAACCGGACTGATCCATACTCGCCGCGACGGTGGATCAGATCTTTCCCATTTACCATCGCACGAGTGTTTTGCTTCGGTGATTGAGTTTAGAGTGCACGTGAATTTCTTGCACCTACCAATCTGTGATCTGTGAATTAACTAAACGTGTCGTAACACGCTTTTTATTCATTAGACCATTTTATAAATAATAGAAATAGTTCAAAGAGTGGTTTATTTATTTTAAAGTGAAAATGGATTCCTAAACAGCATAGAAATTATTCTATTCAAATATTAGGTACATTCTGTCTGAAAGAGAATAGAGTATAAAAAATGGTTCATTATTTTTGCTAATTACTTTGATTTCTGGGGTAATGCATTGTCAGTTGTGATAATATCACAGCATTACTGTGAATTAATTAAACGTGTCGTAACTTGTTGTTTATTCCATTAAACCATTTTACAAATAATAGAAATAGTTTAAAGAGCGGATTATTTATTTTAAAGTGAAAATGGATTCCTAAACAGAATAAAACTTATTCTATTCAAATATTAGGTACATTCTGTCTGAAAGATAATAGAGTAGAAAAAAAGGTTCATTATTTTTGCTAATTACTTTGATTTCTGGGGTAATGCATTGTCAGTTTTTATAATATCACAGCATTACTGTGAATTAATTAAACTTATCGTAACTTGTTTTTTATTCCATTAGATCATTTTATAAATAATGAAAACAGTTTAACACGAATGGTTCATGTATTTTAATAAAATGGAAATGAATTCCTAAAGAACATTAAAATGATTCCAATATATAAAGCAGTAGACACATTCTGCCTCAAAGATAATAGAGTATAAAAAATGTTTCACTATTTTTGCTAATTACTTTGATTTCTGGGATAATGCTGTAGCATTGTCAATTGTGACAATATCACAGCATCACTGTGAATTAATTAAACTTATCGTAACTTGTTTTTTATATATTCCATTAGATCATTTCATAAATAATGGAAACAGTTTAACGAATGGTTTATGTATTTTAATAAAATGTAAATAAATTCCTAAAGAACATTAAAATTATTCTAATACATAAAGCAATAGACACATTCTGCCTCAAAGATAATAGAGAATAAAAAATGGTTCACTTCTGTTAATTACTCTGATTCGTGGGGAAATGCAGAATCAATAGACAAAAAGCATTGTCAGTCTTGACAGTATCGCAGCACCGCTGTCAGTTATAAATTGCGGGGAAAAAATAAAAACGTTTCCTGAACAATTCACGTGCAGGAACAGGAATTTCGCCGGTGGGAAGGCATTTTGCAGTTATTAATCAATGCTGGTCAAAGAAATATGGAACTGTCAATGTTAGAGATAATAAAGTCGACGCGATAAATCACCGCGTCCGAAAACTTATTTTTGACCTGGAAACTGGCGTCGACAGCGAACAGTGAGAACAGAAAAAAGAATTGTCAAAATCGATACGGTGAGTCGTGGAATAGTTTCAGAATTTTAGAACTTCCAAAACCCAAATTTGATTTCTCGATTTATTTGTTGAAAGATCTTGTAGACCTGATCTGAAAAGATTTGTTGAAAAAATCTGTCATTATTTATAGTTAAGATATTGGTTTTCTCGATGAAGAGGATCCTTCGAGTTAATTTTAGACCGAGACAGGAAGTTTGAAGATGAAAATAGAGAAACGGTTAGCAAGGGAAGAATATCGATTGCCGTCGTATTAGCAGCGGAAAACCGGAAAAAGATATCGGCCCGGCCGCTCCCACGCGATTATTCCCTAGCTCGGGGCGGCCATCCTCTAGGATCAACCGGAGGATAGGCGGGCACTGTTAATCTTGGACTAATAAAATATTTGAACCGCCTCCTATTCCTTGTAGCTACGAGCCGGGCGACCGTGGCCCACTAAAGGCCTAACCGTGGCGCAGGGTCGCACCAACACACGATTCCACTTGCCATGCAGTTTAGTACAAACGTTTGTATTCCACGTGTACGGCCCGTGTCTCTGTCTGTGTAACAACGTGTAAGTATGCGACTACGGAACTCCCTGGAGATTACCTGGCCCTGGCTACGGTGAAGGTGATTCAAACACGGGAGGTCTCCGACAGATCGACTTGGAAATGTCAATCGGAAGCGAAGGCGAGACCGGCCGCACGAAGGCCGAGCCTCAGAAAACTTTTCGGCTCGCGAAAGGTCACGTCCACGTTTAAAACGAGCGCTTTAGATTTTTTATTGTCGAAAGGGAGGTGAACCGGCCGATTTTGGTTACACCGGTCTGGGTCAGTGTCGTCAGGAATTAACATCCGGTGAAAGGCCGACTGCGATTTAAAACTGACATGTAATTATCGTGAAAATTCAACGAACAATTGATGCGATGAATGATGTAAGTAATGATCGATGTGATTGGAGGTGCTATTGGGAATTGATTGACGTAATTGCACAAGATAAATGCAGCTTCGACTAAAACGTCAGAATTACGTCTTTTATTACGTCTTTATACAATGTATACGAATTACATGAAATTCATTAAATTTCATGAAATATCAGAAAGAATTCTTTTCAGTCCCTTTTCTTTAAGATCGTAGAGGAAAAGAGTGGTACAAATCAGTTGAAGGAGTTAAAGAAGGAAATTGAACGTTGCACGGATAAGAAGTGTCGCATAAGACGCGCATAAAATGGGACATTGATCACTGGCAATCCCAGAAGAAACGTCAAAAGATCCGAAGCTAAACGCCGCGACATCAGTACATGTCAGAAGTACTTCCTGCTGCATAATGGAGCAACGGCAACTGTATTAGGCTACCGCGTCATATTCTGACATTCGTGATGCATGCCCGCCGCTCCAGACGCGTTCAGGAGGCCGCAAACTGACTTCGCGGAGGATCGATAACGTCTCCGGGCATCCGGCTAGGACGCTCGATTAGACTAAATTAAGCGCACTGTGTCGACACTACGCTATACATAAATAGCGACCGCGCGTGTAAGTGTACACGCGCCACGAGGATGGGAGCATCGCGGGACAGGGGGACCGCCGATTGCAATTTCAAATTTATGCTAAGGGATCACCGACACCCCCGGCTGGAAACCCCATGCACGTCACGGGACAGTCCCGTATTTCGCTGTGTTGCGTGACCCTCGGGAACTCTTTACGATTCCATTCTTCCCTCTTTTGACTCGGTGTTTGGACAATTCTCAGTGACATACAACCTTTGTTCTGGTTTATATGTACCCTCGTTCCGTAATTAACTGATTTGGAGAACAAATGTCGAATTTTGTGCTACTTTGCATTTGTATAAAATGATGAATAAAGATTTACCTGATTCTAATTTAATATGCGTTATTATTTGGTTTGGAGAACAGATGTCGAATTTTGTGCTACTTTGCATTTGTACAGAATTATGAATAAAAATTTATCTGATTCTAATATAATGTGCGTTATTATTTGATTTGGAGAACAGATGTCGAATTTTGTGCTACTTTGCATTTGTATAAAATGATGAATAAATATTTACCTAATTCTAATTTAATATGCGTTATTATTTGATTTGGAGAACAGATGTCGAATTTTGTGCTACTTTGCATTTGTA
>SMSR01007476.1:12704-24985 GCA_019453355.1 Ceratina japonica | reverse complement strand
TAAACGAAAGGGACGATGTGAAGATACTGGAGATCGTTGAGGTCACTCTGGAAGATGCGGGTCTGTACAGAGTGATNTGGATTCTCTTACTAAGAAAATAGATAACTTTCTATTTACTATGAGAAATCTGCTTATTAATAAATTAGTACAAGAAACTACAAACGATATTCCACTCACGTTTCCTCAGACTTTCATATAGTCCTTCATAAACTCCCCAGAGTTTATTCTGGGTAGAACACGCACGAAAGTACGGGCGTCGAATATTAATTAACAGTAATTTTAACACGTTGACGTCATTCCAGTTATGTTTTACAATCGTATTCGTTTCGTATCAAAAGCCATCCTTCAAACCTGTTGAGAAACTTCGATCATTAACGTCATTACTTAATTAAATGCAGTATGTACTCAATTAAGCAATGATGAAACCTTAATTCTCGCAAATATTTACATAGTTCCATGAATACTATCATGAATCGTATTAACAAGATTTTACCGAAGTCTTTACAAAAATTCCTGACGAAAAGTCGAGGTCGAAACCGGAAGTGACGGACGGCCGGAAAAACATGCGTGAGCGTTGATCGCGTCACATGTGTGTATTATCAAAAAGAGCAGTGAGAAGAGGCTCCCCACTTTTCAAGTCAGCTTTCTTCGTCGATGGATCGCGCAAAAGCGACCGGCGCGGCGGCAAAACAGTCGTCGCGTGCCTCTGGCGAACGAATAGCCACTCCGTCCTCCATCGATCCCTCCAGATCGTTCGCAGTTTTTGCGATCGGCAAGTGACATGGATATTTCCCATCTCGGCCGTTCCGTGCACTCGTTAAAAATCTCCTGACCAGCGAACCGATCCATTTTCGCAAGACAGTGGTGGTGGACACACTCCGGATTGTCTGTTCGATGTGGGAATCCGAAACGTAAGCAACAAGTCTTTTGTTTCTTCCTTGAAGACACGAGAAGAGATAGAAAATTCTTCTTACCAATTTTTCAAATTTCAAGGTATTTGTTTAATAATTATTAGCTTCTACGTGACTATCGTCGTTTTCCTTCTAGCTGATAACTATTTCGTGTCGTAATTTCTTTCTAAATAATTAATAGTATCAGAAAATAATCGGACTGTATTGTAGTGCAATCTGGAAAGAGATATAAACAGATAAGAAGAGATACAAGATAAAAGGATTGATTTTTAATTAGAAGTTACAAGCTCCTCAGGTCTAATGATAGTTTCCGCGTCAGCAGTTAATGAGTCACCCTGTTGAGATTCCCGTTTCGGTAACCCCTAATTTTCTGCGCGTCGCACGATCCAGTTTATTGAAATATCATTGGTGATCTAATCAGGCTTGAAGATCTCTTAGCCGCGATATGAGTCACCCGCTCGATTTCTTCTACGGTGCTCGTTAGGACATTTCAACGAACTGGTCGACGCTTAAGCGCTAATGTCAGCGCCTGTTCGCCGAGTTGGTACCGAGGGTCTTCTCTCTCGTTCTATCGTACTGTCCATCGGGACGAGGGACGCGTTTCACGCTGCCAATGCGAATGCGTGCCGCCAAATACGTTCAAGTTTGTTTAAAGCGCAGCTGCGGCTGCTAAATGGGCAGAAACGATTTCACGTTGGTCGAAAATCGCTTGCAATTTTATTCAAATTCAGGGTTGATTTATATTTTCTATTAATGGATTGGATTTTATATAAGGCAGAATTTTATACAGGGTAGAATATTTATATTAGTGTTAATTATGCATTTATTTTGCTATTTAAATGTAAGCATTGCAACATAATTCAGTTTTGAAAATCACTTTTACTTAAATTCGTCGTTGATTTATATTTTCTATTAGTAGACTGCAGAATTTTATTCAAAGTAGAATATTTATATTGGTTTAGAAAATATATTTATTTTACTATGTAAATTTAAGCATTGTAACATATTCAGTTTTTTATATTCTCATCTTAATATTTTTATAAATGATGTGCAATGTTTAGATTTTGTGCACATTCCACTTTTCTATAAATAGATAAAATTCACTATCAATTCTAATCTATTATTTATCGATAAATATATTACTTGAAATGAAGATATTATTATTGTAAGAAACGNTATATTCTCATCTTAATATTTTTATAAATGATGTGCAATGTTTAGATTTTTCGTGCATTTTACAGTTTTCTCTGAATGCATACAATTTATCATCAATTCTAATCGAGTATTTGTCGATGCAGATAACGTTTTGAAGAGAACAACAGTTTCTTTTATAAGAAACAATTTACAATATAAATATTTTCTTATTTATACTATAAATATTTTCTTATTTATACTATAAATATCTTCTTATTTATACTATAAATAAAAATATTCATAATATAGATAAAAGTATTTACTATCATTTTCAAAAATACGTTTATATTGCTACTTACATCGAAGTATTGTAACATGAATTCAGTTTCTGATAGTCTGTATACTTTTATAAATTATGAGCAATGTTTAGATTTTGTGCACATTCCACTTTTCTATAAATAGATAAAATTCACTATCAATTCTAATCTATTATTTATCGATAAATATATTACTTGAAATGAAGATATTATTATTGTAAGAAACGATTTGTAATACAAATATTTATGGTATCAATTTAAAAAATGTATTTCTTTTGCGACTTAAATATAAATATTGCAATATGCATTCAAGTTTTCATGTACTGTAAATTTTTATAAATAATGTGCAACGTTTTGACTTTATGCGCATTCCATTTTTCTATGAATAGATAAAATTCACTATTAAATCTTATCTAGTATTGGTCGATGGACACAATGCTTTGAAAAGAATAACAGTTATTGTTATAAAAAACGATTTGCAATACAGATATTTATGATATCAATTTAAGAACTTTTTTTTTTTTTTTTGCTTTTTAAATCCAAGTATTGTAAAATTCATTCACCTTTTCATGTACTGTACATGTTTGTAAATGATATCAGATGTTTATATTTTGTGTACATTATAATTTTCTATGAATGGATAAAATTCACTATTATCTCTTATCTGATATAGTATGCATAACGCGACATTATGCAGAATGAAAATTGTGTAAATTATAATAGAAAACGCGAAGGCAGGTGGAGTTCTTTTTTTTTCTTTTTACACACCGACGATCTGTTCTAACGCGTAAAGGCAGATCTATATAAGATGACATTGCGGCGAAGTCCTTGCAGCAACCGGCTCTGGTTCGGTTTATGGCGCCTCTCTTCCGTAACGGGAAGTGTCGCCCGCATAAATTTCATCGTAGGCGAACCGAGACAGGTGAAAGACGGATGGCTCTCGGAAGGTCCATTATGTCACGTTGCCAGCTTGCAGTTCGGATTAGAAATTCTGAAAACTTCATTCCACTCGTGACATCCGCGCCTCCAGAGAATCGGTCGATACGAATCGAATGTAAATTGCGACTGATCGAACATATGCACTGCTCCGCCCTCGTTGAATAGTTCTATTCAAAGATCTTTCATCTTCGTTATAACAGAGAGAATAATATTATATACTACATTATTTTAATAATATTAGAGGAAGTGATATTTTTTTAAATTAACAAAAAATATAAGAGACAAACAAAAATTTTAGGAATGTGAGGACTTATTATTTTGCTTAATTTATTATTTTTAATTTATTAAATTTACTTATTTTTAACGTACAATTTTTAATATCGTAATATATGGTTCTAGAACTTTTTTATAGGATTGCATACTGATTTGCAACTATTTANTGACTTTATGCGCATTCCATTTTTCTATGAATAGATAAAATTCACTATTAAATCTTATCTAGTATTGGTCGATGGACACAATGCTTTGAAAAGAATAACAGTTATTGTTATAAAAAACGATTTGCAATACAGATATTTATGATATCAATTTAAGAACTGTTTTTTTTTTTTTGCTTTTTAAATCCAAGTATTGTAAAATTCATTCAACTTTTCATGTACTGTACATATTTGTAAATGATATCAGATGTTTATATTTTGTGTACATTATAATTTTCTATGAATGGATAAAATTCACTATTATCTCTTATCTGATATAGTATGTCGATGCATTTAACGTTCTAATTTCTGTTCACGTCTTGATAGTTCTACTCTTACTTCTATTAGCTCTAGTAATAATTAATGTTTTCCAATACATTTTTAAAACTAATTAAACGACACTAATTACTATTAGACCTGATTCCAGATTTTCTTTTGTATATAATTTGAAGTACTAAGAATTCCAGGGTTTTTACTTTATTTTCTTTCATCTATGACCTGTTGTGGGATCTAGGATTTAATCTTCTAATACAATATAAAGTTATTAATGTTCTCTAAGACTAATAACGGCCAATTTATATGTTATAGACTCTTTAAATCCTAGAATCTTCAACAAGCCGTAAATCTAAAAAACTAAAGTAAGAGCTCTGTAACCTTTCATACTTAAAATTATAGAAAAATAAGCCAAGTAATAGAAATTATGACATAAACGAAAATTGAAACACTTACTATAATATGAATTATAAACTTACTATAATATAATTATAATATGAATTTACTATAATTTGCAGGGAGTGTCAGATTTTATTGCCTTATAATGAACAATTTCCGAAATATTGAACAAGATTGGAGGTTCCCCTTTTTTATTATAATTTACAGAATTTTTATTTTGCATAATGTCGCGTTATAAATAGTTGTATTACAAATTGTTTAGATAAGAATTAATAGTGAGATTCATCTATTCATAGGAAAATGTAATATATACGAAATATAAACATTGTATATCATTTATAAAATTGCACAGAAAATCTAAAACTGAATTCATGTTACAATACTCACTTGTCAGATTTCAATAGCAAAATAAATATATTTTTTAAATTGATACTAAATATTTTTATTTATATTATGATTTATAATAAGAAAATATTTATATTGCAAATCGTTTCTTATAAAAATACCTGTTATTCTGCATAACGCGACATTATGCAGAATGAAAATTGTGTAAATTATAATAGAAAACGCGAAGGCAGGTGGAGTTCTCTTTTTTTCTTTTTACACACCGACGATCTGTTCTAACGCGTAAAGGCAGATCTATATAAGATGACATTGCGGCGAAGTCCTTGCAGCAACCGGCTCTGGTTCGGTTTATGGCGCCTCTCTTCCGTAACGGGAAGTGTCGCCCGCATAAATTTCATCGTAGGCGAACCGAGACAGGTGAAAGACGGATGGCTCTCGGAAGGTCCATTATGTCACGTTGCCAGCTTGCAGTTCGGATTAGAAATTCTGAAAACTTCATTCCACTCGTGACATCCGCGCCTCCAGAGAATCGGTCGATACGAATCGAATGTAAATTGCGACTGATCGAACATATGCACTGCTCCGCCCTCGTTGAATAGTTCTATTCAAAGATCTTTCATCTTCGTTATAACAGAGAGAATAATATTATATACTACATTATTTTAATAATATTAGAGGAAGTGATATTTTTTTAAATTAACAAAAAATATAAGAGACAAACAAAAATTTTAGGAATGTGAGGACTTATTATTTTGCTTAATTTATTATTTTTAATTTATTAAATTTACTTATTTTTAACGTACAATTTTTAATATCGTAATATATGGTTCTAGAACTTTTTTATAGGATTGCATACTGATTTGCAACTATTTACATCGTTTACAAGTACTATAATTCTTGCTATTGCTTAATTCTTATTGTATATTTTAAATAATATCTTCGAAGTTGATATTACTTCAACGTTAAAATATTTTTAAAACATGCATTACCAATTAAAAAATATTCCAAAATTCTCTCATTGTTACATGTAAATTTTTTCATAAATGAAATTAAAAGTTTTTCAACCGCCATAAGAAATAAAAATTAATAGTTTTGCAAAATTTCTTAAATTTTGCACAGGGTTTTATCGAAGTAATATCTAATAGGTATTAAATTTTGAACATTTTGTCATTGTTTTTATTTAAGGGCTCGTATAATGTTAATGGAAATTGAACTGAAAAACAATCAAGCATCTCTGGCCCATCGACCTTAATTTTTTAAGGGGATCCAAGGGGGGCGTGCCTGGCGGAGAAACGTGCAATTAGCAATGAAAAAAACGGTAATATGCGCCGGCACTCGTGTCATACGAGCAACGAGATCGGTCTCGAGCGATCTGTTCAACTTTCGCTCCCTATATGGGCTAGAACCCCGACGAAGACGTTTCTCATCTCTCTTTTTATCACTCTCATTCCTCCTACTCCTCCCTCAATTTTCTTACTTATCTATTCGAAATGTCAACTTCTCAAAGTTCGCTATATGTATACTATAAATCGTTGTGCATTCAATATTTATACAATTTCTTTATAAATCTGACAGAGACAATTTCCTTAAAAATATATAAAATTCAAAATCCAATAATAAATTCCAACAAAAAGGAATTTCATTTCTTATAATATCCACGACGTGATTGTTTCAAGATTTCTCATATCCGCAAGCAGTAATGATCTATCACCCAATATTTCCAAACAAAAGAAGTTCTTGCAAAAATTTATAATTTTCAGGAAAATTGGGGAAACATGCTTCTCTTCACATAGTTTTCTTTTAACAGAAATATCTATAACGTCTTATACTATAGCTTTTTACTGGATAAAAAGATTTTCACAAAGATCAGAAAATGCTCACACTTTTTCAAAATATTTAACAATTATTTTAAACTATTGAAAAGTACTAAAGGAAAATATGGTTTATATCGTAGAATTTCGTTACGTTGTCGAAAGTCTCCTTTACCTATTGATTGAAAAATCATCTCTTAATTAGTTGTCCTCAAAAATCATCACAAAAAACGGTATTTTTTTTAAGCTGTGCACGATAGAGAATTTCTGCCTTCGGATTAATTTTTGACGTGAGAAATTCTATAAGAATCACGTAATGGACATTGGAAAGAAAAATATGTTGTACGGTGTAATGGAGGAGTGACCTCGAGGTGGGCGTACGAGTCACGGAAATATCGGTAATCGGGTCGAGGTCGGGTTCACCTCCCGTTGGCAGGGTAAACCTTTTGGACTTTAAGCTCCGAGTTTCTCCTCTGTTCCTCGATGATTCTGCCAGCACGATTTACTCACGTTCATCGCACGCACTCGGCTTACGTGTTATTGTTGTCAGCAATAAAATTTGCGTTCGGTAATGCAAGATTCCGATAAGCGCAACGTCGTAAGCTGCGGCATATCACCTTACTACGTCTTATCAATTATGCAGCGCATAAATTACTGTTTAAATGGAATATAGTCATGATCGTTAATTTGCGATTTGCAAGTACTATGGCGAACGATTTTCACTTCCACGCCTTGTCCTTTAAGTTAATTACTGTTGTTCGCAGCCTGACTACTACAGGGACGCAGCCCACTTCCGGCTGGTTGGCGAAGGACCTCAGTACCGATTGGAAATACCGTACGCGAAACTCGACTTTACGGGGACGTACTCCGTGATTGCGCGCAACTGCCATGGGGAGGCCAAAGCCGTGATTTCTTTGCAGATCTACGCAAAGGGTAATACTAACAAATAATATAATTAAATGTCCCAATTTCTTTTCACCTCACAATTTTTACTCATATTATTTTTTATAAGTTCGAGAGTAATAACAGCCAGATTATCTTGCTAAATATACTTTATAATAATATTTATATCTTCTTATATATGTATATATCCTCTTTATTATTATAATAATAAATATTTATAGTAATAAAGAGGACGAATTAGTGTGAATGTCAGCAAAAATTTCATTAGCACGACTTAGATGTCAAACATGATTGACAATCTTCTTTGAAACCATTTAAATCATGCTCTGAAATATAATCTGCCCACAATATAAAAAATAGAAGAGATATTTAGATGGCCTCCTTTATCCGAAACACCCTGTATTATAAACTCTTTAAATCCTGAAGCTTATAATACTTAAAATGATAAAAAAATAAGCCAGTAAGTAGAAATTGCGATTTGAACAAACATTGAGACATTCACATACATAATAATAATAATATATAATATAAATAAAAAGAGTAATAATTTTATACAATCTTTATATGCTTTAATGTAGAGTAAAAATAGAGTTTGACAACTTGTCTAGAATTGTTACGGTTTCAGGTCAAGGCAGAAAGGAGAAGATGAAGAAATCGGGGGTCACGCACGGGTAAGTGGCCTCAAGATTCTGAGTGAGATAGGCTTCGGTGACGCGACATAACGAGCGGGCGTTTTGCGAAACAGCAATCGATTTGTTTTTGATCGACACATCTAAATGATATCTTGATTGATAGGAACGTGCTAACTTTGCCGGTGATTACGAGAGACCTACGGGACCTCAGGTGTTGCGATGGTGACGCCGTTACCCTTGAGTGCCAAGTACATGCCACGCCGGAACCGCCTTTGGTGCGCTGGGAACGTGGAGGGAAGGTAGATACAGTTTAATATTATATAATATTATTAGTCTTATTGAGTCAGCGAAAGTTCTTGCTTTATTTAACATCAGATATTATTTTATTCACATTCTTACACGTACACATATTATCATTTACATTTTATAGTTGAATACTTTTATAGAATCATCCCTGTTTTTCATCATTATTTTTATAAATCGATGGATTCCTTTTTGTACAAAATGGAAACTCTGTCAGATCAGAATCACTATTATTTATATTGTTGTATTTTTACAAGTTTTTTTTTCCATAAAAACTATATTCATTTTCTGAAATAATGAAGATCCGTATTGATCATTCAAATCATTAATTCTGAAGTAAATCATATTAATCTAGAATATTTTCATAATGCATGTATCTAAATTTTATATTAACATACAATTTAAAAAATTATAACCATAACAAATAATTTATGAAATTGGTAATGTAATTCTCTCTCTGACATCTCTGTCTTTCACATTCTCTCTGACATCTCTTACAATTGTTTTACATTTATTCTGTCAATAATAAATAGGTATACAAATTATTTTGTGAACAATAAATAGATACGTAAATATTTTTCTATGAATAATAAATATATATTAAATAACAAATAAGTAAATAGAAGAGAAAGTGTAGTATTTAACAAAATAATTTAATGAGTTAACTAATGAGATTTTTGTTTTGTTATTACATTATATTATACCATAATTTCATCTACCTACAATAATTTGTTGTTAAATTATAACTTTCCAAACTTGAGTAATTTTCAGTGTAAAATTTTCGTGATCCCATAATTTCTTGGAGTCGTGTACACACACCTCAAACGATTTTTGGCCAATATCAATTGCACATGGCGCCACGACTGGTCCAAAACCGTTTGAGTTATGTATGAGGTGTATACATTATTACTATTTTATCATATTCGCAGATTCTGCAGATGGGTGGCGATTTCTCGTCAGAGTTCGATGAGGAGACCGCGCGTTTAATAATCCAGCACGTGTACCCGGAGGACGAGGGCGAGTATACCTGCGTCGCTTACAACGACCTCGGCAAAGCATTCACGTCGGCGTGTCTAATAGTAGATGGTAATTATCCCATATAATTTATGACCGCATAACAGAGCAACGTGTAAACATCGATAACTTACTCGAAACCTTCGAATGCTATTCAATTAACGTTCTGACCCGTATATTTCGAGTGCAGTTGGACTGAAGGCTTGAAGCGCGATAAAGAATTATTTTTTAATGGGAAATGAGAGGCGATGTTTTAATTAAAATCGTTTCAGTGCCCGAGGGGAAGGAGAACGTTTTGAGTCAACGACTGACAAGACCTCCAGGACTTCTGTCGGGTGGATCGACGCCGAGATCGACGCCGCGTTCGACGCCTATTAGAAGCTTGTCTCCAGCAGTTTCACGTAAATCTAAATAAAATTTAATTATTATACAATTATGTTAAATATACGTAAATTTAATTAAAATTTTAATGTTGTAGGTCTAAATAAAATTTAACTCTTGATTTTTATTTTTATAAGAGATTTAATTAAGACGCAAATATGTACAATACAAATTATTTTTGAAGAGTACAAGAAATTTCAATTTAAATATCATTATTTTTAATTGACATCAGAAATGTTTGCGTTTGCATACAAATTCGCTGACTATATTTCAACAGAATTTTTGTAAAAATGTAAAGTGTTGACAGTTTGAACAGTTGAAGGGGATTTATGTTTTCGCAGACGGGCGGGAATTGAGGTCTCCTCAGCTTCTTCCGCGAAGTAGGTCGATGTCGAGGCGAGCGAAGATCAGTCCACCAAAGTTTTACGCGGTCCCGCATAACCGGGTGGCCGAGGAAGGTGAAACTGTGCGATTCCAGTGCGCCGTGGCTGGCCACCCGACGCCTTGGGTGAAATGGGATAAAAATGGCACGGTTGTCACGCCTACAGCCAGGATCTCCGTAAACGAAAGGGACGATGTGAAGATACTGGAGATCGTTGAGGTCACTCTAGAAGACGCGGGTCTGTACAGAGTGACCGTGGAAAATGATTACGGCCGCATCGAAGCCAGCGCCCGTCTCGAAGTGATAAGTACGGAAATCTTCTTCTAAGCAGAAAATATATTATGTAATATATATATTTATTAGTTCCCCTATGGGGTTGCAAGTATTTCCAGCTGTCTTACTAATTTCTGATTCTAATTCTCATCGCCTCTTTACGTACATGCGTCAATACCCATAAATGTGGATAACAATTTTTATCATTTCAATTCTTAAATACGACCACAGAATAAGATCTTGTAATCTTTAAATAAATGTATCAATATTTAAATATTAAAACTACATATTTTTCGCAGCGATTCAGTGTTATATAACTTTAACGAAATCTTGTTTCCTTCATCAAATAATTGATCAATTTCATTCAAATCCATGTCTCTTCAATTCTTAAATATGGACACAGAGTAAAATCTCTTAACCCCTTTCCCGTACCATTTAACTTGGAAGTTTTAACAATTCAAGAATTTACTTTTGGTTTGATAAAAAGATCGTCAACTGCTTGGTCCGTCACGAACCGTTCGAACAAAAAGTGCATCGCCCAGGACATATCCATCCTTTAGTCGAAGTCTGCTGGACATAACTAGCAGAGTGAATGGAAGACTTTACCTCGACTGCAGCTTCCGAGGATCGCCAAGTCCAACGCCAACGTGGTACAGGTAAAATTGAGAAAATGTTGTCTACCTTAAATTAATGAAATTTAGTCTCCCGTATACTAATTAATAATTTATTCATATATGTATATATTATTCATATATTAATTAACAATTATTAAGAGCATTATAATCTGTATTTCACTTTATTATTTATATTCTGCTTATGTTTTATATATAGTTTAATTAAAATGGTTTGTTTAAGATAACAATTACAATATAATATAAAATGAGCAAAGCTATAGAGGTGTAAAAAATTAGAATATATATGAATGAATGAACGGAGTTAAGGGGCTATCCATAAATTACATCACACATTAAAGGGGAGGGAGCGGGTTAACAAAGTGTGACATCCTGTGGGGGCGAGTCATGAGCTTCGTGACGTCACAGGTATAAATCTAATTAAATTGGCCTAAATCTGGTATAAATTGAATTAAATTTATTTTAATTAAATGTGTCTGTGTGACATTACACCAGGGGGAGGAAGGTCACACAAATGTGACCACCTGTGGCAAGGAGGGCTCTAAAAATCGTAAAACTCGTGTGACGTAATTTATGGATGGTCCCTAAGCTGAACTATAAACCAAATCTATTTTTAGGTTTCATATAGCAGAAATAAAAGTTTTAATAATTACTAATATTTTATAGAAATGGACGACCGTTGGAACGATCGGACCGGATAAAACGGTACTTCGACGGGAAGACTGCGAAAGTTGAAATTTCCGAAGTGAAAGCGAGCGATGCGGGTGAGTACACCTGCGTGGCAACGAACGTCCTTGGTTCCACGAAGAATACCTGCCAGGTAAATCCAGTCATATGTTAATTAGTCACATATCCGGTTATCTGTCATATTAATCTTTTCTATTCCATCGCGTTTGGTTTTATTCTCCACTTCTTCTCTTTTATTATTATTCATACTCGTTACTGTATTTATCACAGGTGACGGTTCTTGATCCTGACAATCCATCGACCTGCGACAAGGACCCACCGAAATTTTCGCAAACACTTCCGGAAGACTCGATTGTAATGGAAGGACATTGTTACGAACTACAGGCGAGATTAACAGGTATGAACCGACCGGTAAAATAAACATCTTTTCTTTATTAATTATCTATTTATTTATTTATTTAGTATTGAA
>SMSR01007466.1:13484-26100 GCA_019453355.1 Ceratina japonica | reverse complement strand
GATCGATAATAATAATTTCCAATTAGTATCTATTACTATTAATCCGAAGTAATACGCGTTGGCCCATCGCGTTTAATTTCCGTCCCATAATTAGATTTGGCCGCGTTTATTCCAAATAAACAAATAAACCACGACAGGCGGCGTTTCGATGGCGGCGGTGTGCCGTCCAGCGTGAGAGCGCACGCGGCCAACAACTCTTTCTCTCCATTTACCTTCGCGCAGGATCGAATTTTACGGCTTCCGATTGATTTACGCGCGCGCGCATGAACCCCGGGTCAAGTCGACCGGACCACGGGTTGCGATTTAGTTTTTTTCCTACGAGAATTACATGTAGTTACTCTTTCATGTATTCCCAGTGATACGCCCGGCACAATGTACACGTAGCCCCTTCGATTCTTGCGCTCTCTTTTATCTTGTTAATGCTTATTTATGTCAACGACGTAAACAGCTGTAAATGGTGGAATAGTTTGTGTTTTGAATTCTTTTTAATTTAGTTTCTTTAGAATTAAGAAGAAAGTATCTTTAGAATTAATAAATAGTAGTAGTAAATAAATAATAGAACAAGAGACAAACTATANTAAATAGTAATAGTAAATAAATTTTAATTTAGTTTCTTTAGAATTAAGAAAAAAGTATCTTTAGAATTAATAAATAGTAATAGTAAATAAATAATAGAACAAGAGACAAACTATATATATATATACACATTTTTCCTGATATTTTGAAGAAAAATATTTTTACTTAAAAGATATTTTTAAGGAAACAATTACTCATTATATGTTTTATTGTCATGCGAGGAGATGATATTTTTTTTACTGTCAGTGACATCATCCGCTCTCAAAGAGGACTCGAGTCATCTCTACCTTCTTTCCCACGGATCGAAGTCAGTGACACCTGTTCGAGTCTTTGAAAGCGAGGTGGATATTATTGTAAACTCATTTTCTGTATTGGCTGTCATTACGTGAATTCCGGATTTCCGCGGTTAGTGTCACGAATATCGGAGATCNGGAGATGATATTTTTTTTACTGTCAGTGACATCATCCGCTCTCAAAGAGGACTCGAGTCATCTCTACCTTCTTTCCCACGGATCGAAGTCAGTGACACCTGTTCGAGTCTTTGAAAGCGAGGTGGATATTATTGTAAACTCATTTTCTGTATTGGCTGTCATTACGTGAATTCCGGATTTCCGCGGTTAGTGTCACGAATATCGGAGATCTCCTAAAATTCTCATGAAGAAATTCGAAGGAATTATGCAACAGTTTTAAACATGACAGTCTTACAATTAGCAGATGATGAAAGTACAATTCGAAATTGAACAATATGAATTAATATTTATTTTGAAAACTGTTGCATAAATGTAGCCAAGTTTATTTAGAATTTTGGATTTAGAATGAGTTAGAATTTTTAGAATGTTGTCATTAATGTGTAAAATTTGTTTATTGTACGAGGTATTTACTTACAGTGACTCTCATTAATATCCGGACACATTTCAAAATGAAATAAGTTTTTTAATATTTAGTTAATTAACTTAATTTTTTGTGGATTTCTAAAAAGCTTAGTTTACTTGTATGTAGTTTGTAATAAACAATTAAAATAAATGACTATTCGTCAAAATCTCATGCTTAAATTTAATATCTTAATACTGAAATAATCCTTCATGGGAATTTGATAATTTGATAAAATGTTGAATCTCTCTCTTTCTCTCCGTTGTTTTTGGAGCAAATTAAGCTCAACCTTTCTTCTTGTACATACTCTAATAAAAAATTTTAAAATCATGTCCTTTACTATATTCGTCGTGATTTCAAAGAATATCAATTTTTGTTTAGTTTTTGTTAGATATTCTATAGTAAATTAAATTTTCTAAAATTCCATGGAAGGTAAGATTCTCTTTGATCCAATANCTTCATCTTCTGTGGAATTTTAGAGCTTAATTTAATTACTATAGAATGTCTAACAAAAAATTAAAATAACTTGGTGTTCATTGAAATCGCGAGGAAAATAGTAAAGGACATTGTTTATTGTACGAGGTACTATATGTACAGTGACTCCCATTAATATCTGGACACATTTCAAAAACTGGAATAAGTTTTTTAATATTGAGCTAACTAGCTTAATTTTTGGTGGACTTCCAAAAGGGTTAGTTTACTATGTAGTTTGTAATAAACAATTAAAATAAATGACTATTCGTCAAAATCTCATGCTTAAATTTAATATCTTAACTCTGAAATAATCGTTCATGGAAATTTGATATTTTGATAAAATGTTGAATCTCTCTTTTTCTCTCGGTTGTTTTTGGAGCAAATTAAGCTCAACGTTTCTTCGTGTACATACTCTAATAAAAAATTTAAAAATCATGTC
Source organism: Ceratina japonica (assembly GCA_019453355.1). Taxonomy (NCBI): domain Eukaryota; kingdom Metazoa; phylum Arthropoda; class Insecta; order Hymenoptera; family Apidae; genus Ceratina; species Ceratina japonica. The sequence continues at coordinate 23,741 of SMSR01007466.1, read as the reverse complement.
CTTTACTATATTCGTCGTGATTTCAAAGAATATCAAATTTTTTTAGTTTTTGATAGATATTCTATAGTAAATTGAGTTTTCTAAAATTCCACAGAAGACAAATTTCTTTGATCCAATTCTAAAATTTATTCTTTTTCGAAATGTGTCCAAATATTAATGAAAATGAAATTGAGAATGTGGAATATTTTCTATTTTAATATCGCTTTCATTTTATTGAATCAATAAGCAATTGGAATTTCATTATTTTTTTTAAAACGAAGAATAATTTTGTTTAGACTGGCATCAGTCTTGTGTGTTTGGAAAGAAATTGGAATCGTTCCTTAAACTGAACACAAAATACCTCACGACATACAATTATGAAACATGTACAATTTAACTCTCAAGATAGAATAAATTACTGGAAAGAAGCAATTAATTTTTTTGTGACAGTAACATAGCCTTCAGAAAATCAACGCAGTCGATTAACAAAAAATTATTTGAAATTACATTTCAAATTATATATAAAAGAGTAACACACAAAATGAATAATAATAGTTGTATTTATTATATTTATTATGAATAATAATAATAGTAAAACACATCAATTATGAATAATAATAATAGTAAAACATATAAATTGAATAATTTCTTACTATAAGAGCAATAGAAATACTAATACCAAGAGAAATATTCTAAATCCTAAACGAATTACGTGTTATCTTACAACCACCCATTTATATTCAACTATTTCCCTTAATAAAAATCAATTTTTTTTAATTTTTTAACAAACATTCTATAATAAATTCAACTTTCTAAAATTCCACAGAAGATAAAGTTCTTCGATCCACTATTAAAAACGTTATTCCTCTTCAAAACGTATCCAAATATTAATAGAAGTCACTATATGTATTTAGACACATTTCGCAGAATTTGAAAACCGAAAGGAGTGAAGAACATAGAAACAAGGCTAGAGGAAACGTCGGTGGGAGCGGGTTACGCCTGAAGACGTCGGCCGGTGCATAAGGTAGACACAGGTGCGGCCCGGCACCTCGTAAAGATGCAAATACCGAGGGGCCTGATGGACTCGTCAGCGACTGTCAAACGGCGATCGCGAAGAAGCGCCGCGGCACGCTCCTCGTTCGCGAAAGAATATTCCGTTCCAGCCGCAAGATAAACACGAATGAAACGGCTCTCGGAGAAGAGGATCCTCCGTGTCCTCTTCTACCTCCCGACGACGCCTTGCTCGTATTTTCTGTTTGCTCGACAAATAAACCCTTCTCCGTTGTCTCTCGCGTTTCGATGTTCCATCGCGAAGGGCGATTCTTCTTTTACGAGAATCGCCGTGCTCTGCCTATTGTCACGCCTTTCCTCGAGGCTAGCGACGTCGTGTTTTGAGAACCGGCTTAAATAGCCTCGATCGCATTTGCTTAGGGTGGCTCTGACACGGGTAAATAGGTGCGAGGGGTAGCTGTGCTTCCTCCGCAAATATCCTGATTACTTGCACAGCTTTTGTGAAACGCTGATAAGTGTAGCCTTCTTGGATAACGTTTTCAAAGGTTTAGGATTTAAATAACTAGATCTAGGATTTACCTAAACTACCCTACGATTTTCTTAAGAAGAAAGTATTGTATTCTGTGTCGATTTTTCTTTCATTAAGAAGTTCCTGCTTAAAAATTGTAACAATATTTTTGTAAAATATAAGCCAATCGTATGGCCAATATATATGCCATATATTGGCAATATATTGGACATATTCCGCTAGAGCACATTTAGCAAAATGTTAGAAAGTAACCCAGCAACATTTTGCCAATGTCTTGCCAATACTTTTACAAAATAATTAAAATACATGTCGCCAATATTTTGGCAAAACTTTTGAAAATTATTACACTATATTTTAACTAATTATAATGACAAATACAACTTTTTATATAATTTACAAATTTATTATAATTATACAATGATATTATTCTGTTTTTTCTATTTTATTTACACATTCTATTACATAACAAATATTTCTATTATTATTAAATTATTATTAAATTATTATTAAATTACAATTAGTTAAAACATAGTGTAATAATTTAAAAAAAGATCAAAAGTGTTGCCAAAATATTGGCGACAGGTACTTCTATTCTGTGTCGATTTTTCTTTCATTAAGAAATTGTCACGTTTAGAATATTTCGATCAATATTTATTTAGGAAATCTTTTTCAATCAAAATATTTCTTATAATTTCGTCGATTTACCTAACTAGATCTAGGATTTACCTAACTCATCCTACGATGTTCTTAATTAGAAAATATTCTATTCTATGTCGATTTTTCTTTCATTAAGAAGTTATCACGTTCACAATATTTCGAACAATATTTACTCACGAAATCTTTTTCAATCAAAATATTTCTTATAATTTCGAAGATTTATATAACTAGATCCAGGATTTATCTAACTAGATCTAGGATTTATCTAACTAGATCCAGGATTTATCTAACCTACCCTACGATTTTCTTAATTAGAAAGTATTCTATTCTATGTCGATTTTTCTTTCATTAAGAAGTTGTCACGTTCACAATATTTCGATCACTATTTACTCACGAAATCTTTTTCAATCAAAATATTTCTTACAATTTCGAAGATTTATCTAACTAGATCTAGGATTTATCTAACTAGATCCAGGATTTATCTAACCTACCCTACGATTTTCTTAATTAGAAAGTATTCTATGTCGATTTTTCTTTCATTAAGAAGTTGTCACGTTCATAATATTTCGATCAATATTTACTCACGAAATCTTTTTCAATCGAAATATTTCTTATAATTTCGACGATTTACCTAACTAGATCTAGGATTTACCTAAACTATGATTTTCTTAAGAAGAAAGTATTCTATTCTGTGTCAATTTTTGAATATTTCGAACAATATTTATTCTCGAAGTCTTTTTCAATCAAAATATTTCTTATAATTTCGACGCATTCTCCGCCGAGTCATTTCCTCCGCGACGTTTTCCCAACAGTTTTCACCCTAGCTTTGGTGAAGAATTGGTGCGACGATCTTTGTTCCTCTTCGGAAGAGAAGGTAAACAACGCGGTGGAGCGGACGAGTGGTGGCTTTCTGACGTCCCCGTTGCCACCTAGGTAAATAAATAAATAAATCGGCCGATTTTTCGAGGAGCGAACGAGGCGAGAAGACAACTGAGTCCTGCCGACCGCCTCGTCGACGAACAATCGCCGGGGCTCTCCCCGGTCAACGCCGATTGTTGTTTTAAGGGTGTGAAACATGACAGGTGCACAATGAGGCGGTGATGCTGCAGGTGCGGACGGCGACGGCGGCTTAACGACGGATGAAACCTACGATGGGAATCCTTCGATCCTCATCGACGCGTGTAACGCGAGACAATTTCCGACCGTGATCAGATCACTTCAGGTATTTTCAAGGGTAGGCATTTTCATTCAGAAAATATAATAGTTAATTCATTAATAATCGTGAGGTTTTTCAAGTTTATTTATCTCGATTCGTTAGTATTATATCATACTTGAATATTGAGATCTCTCTTATAATGACAAGTCAATCTGTCAATAGGAATTTTCTTTCTTAATGAAACATTAGAATGTCTATACATAAACAGGTACAGTCAGGTGTCTCCCTACAACACAGTATCACTCTAACACGATAGACTATCAGACTAAAAATAATTTGATTGAATGAAAACATTTATTTATTAGAAATGAAATTGGTGAACCGAGCAAATATGCCTAAATGTCATCGAAAATTTTGATTTTCGAATCGATGTCTGATGATACCTGATAACTAAATAAGGAAACCAATAAAATTAAGAAGAGTGTGTTTTTTATTGAAAAAAATTTCCTATTGTCTATTTTGGATAACTCTATACTTCTATAGCACTGAATAAAATAATTTTTGGAAGGAGTAATGAACTATAATATCTTTGCATGAAAATATAGAAATAAATTGTAATTTTGTGAGTAACTTCCTCGTCTTTAAGATTAATTTTTGGAAAATCGAGTTTTAGTCTCAAACTACGTCTGATAAAAACACAAAAATAACGTTTAAAAGAAAATTTATTTCTTTTGATCATTTTTTAAAAGCTTTCAAAATGTAACCCTTTTTTGTGTGTTAGCTCTGGGTTGCATATAACACGATTTCACACAATATGGCAATTTCTAGGAATTTCTACAGTGTTATAGGAAGCTTACTTGTTCATTTCTCTCAATTTACTATTATGTAATGAGAAACCTCGTTAAAATCACTATCAACGAGCTCGCAAGCACATCTCAATTATAGATTGAAAATCCCATGAATGCTTCGACTAGTTAAACTAGTTATTAATAAAACAGACTGAAGACGTGAGAATACAATGTATTTCGTCCCAAAAATGAGTCAACGATTTATCCAATTTGTCATAGAATTCGTGTAGAAAAAGTTTCTCTCTAATCTTGTATTAGGTAAAGTTACTTTTCGTAAAAATAAGAGAAAAATCGTATTTAGTTATAATTTATATCAAGCATTATTAAATTTAACACTAGAACTACCAAACCAGTAAAAATGACTGCTTTTAAATAGAGAAATACGTGTACAAAAAAAAGTTGACAATTCTAATATTAATGAACGAGAAATGTCTGAATAATTAGATTACATTATTTAAAACATGCACACGATACAAATTTTGTTTTATACCCAACAAATATACATCTGTACCTCTTTTTATTTTATACGATAAGTGGATGTTATATATATATATATATTGTCATTACTTAAAATCTATATTAATGAACAATAGATCTGATCTCACATTGTTGCAGATGACGTTGCGTTGAAAAGTACCGTACGACCTCGCAGGTGAAAAGTAGTGTAGCGAATGCATAAACGAAGGACGTGGGAGGCAAGGAAGAACGGGTTAGAGTCGTAAAATTCCTCGAGACTAATTACCTGCGCCGCGGTTGAACTCGGCGGCTGCGGCGGCGGTGCGTCATCGCCGTTAATCGCGGGGTAATTAATAGACGATCGTCGCGCTAATTGCGCGATCGGATCTCAAGGACCTTAATAGCGCGTGACGCTGCCCGATTCTCTGGTCGTTGCCGCCGCCGACGCGTCGCTGCTGGATCGAGTGTGAAACGCGCGCGTGTCAATTCCGACGACCGTTTTCTCGCTAAGAAGGTGTTTCGCCGAGCGAGCTTGGAATTCCGAACGCGAGTGGAAAAATCTGTTTGAGGTGAGCCGACGGTGGCACGACGGGAATTTTCTTTCATTGAAAACCTGACGGGAACGTGATTGACAATAAATTAAAATAGGGAAAAAATATTCAATGTTTCCTTGGATTCGTATGCAAATTGCTAGTGGAACGTTCGAATAATAGAACAACAATAGTCGTAATTTAAGTGTGCAATAAAACATCTGACAAGGTGAACTATGGGAATGTCATAGTGTAAGAAAGAACAGGTGTTTCATTAGGTTTACTCTACAAGAATTGAACTAATAATTGAATTTTGCGATTACAAAAAATTGCACGACCACTAATATTGAGAATACAAAGTTTTTCCAATAAAAAATATTATTTATTAATTAGTTATTGACACTGGCGATACAATTTTTGTACAGAAGTTGTATAGGCACTGACATTCTCTACAATAAAGATCCTATGAATTTGGAACTTCATTATTTAACGAGTTATTATTGACATTGACAAAATAATAGCGAACTTTTGGCAATACATTTCGTTTTTCCTCAATTATTCCTAAACCGTAAGACATACAGGGAAATTCTGATAGAGCATTTTTATAGCTAACAACTAGATCTACAACTTTTATCTGAAACATTTTTCATTAGCGTCAATAATTAACGAGTATTTAACGAAAAAAGATAAAACAGTTTATTTCAAATTACTTGTTAATTATTGACGCTAGCGAAAAATGTTTCCTACAAAATTTCTAGCTTTTGACGGCATCTACAACTTTCGTTACAAATATTATTCGCTAGCAGCAATAGGTAATCAATTATTTGCAATAAACGAAAATTTCACAAAATTTCAACTCTGACTATATCTCGGAAAAATAAAAATTTGATTCTTCTCAAGATTTTGAAAAATGCTTCAAATAAAAGTTGTAGTTACTGTTATTTCCTACAAGAAAAGTCCTATACAATTTTCTCCTTTCTCGAATTCTTCCTGACTAATCGATAAATTATTTCGAACATTGCCAATTATTTTCTTAATAAATGGAGTTCGAAGAAAATTGCATTATATGTGACAAGTACAGCTAACCAATAACAATTGAGTCTTCTTAATCCACGATCTTGTAATAATTTGTACTACATGCCAATAACAATTGAGTCTTCTTAATCCACGATCTTATAATAATTTGTAATTGCATAAAATTATGATTTTATTTTTTATATTAGAAATAGTGCACAAATAACAACATGGCGAATCGTTGGTCACGAAATCATGGGACTCGACACCATGAAAATGATAACTTACTATTCTTTCTTAAACTATAATAATATCTAACATAGACAGTCTCTGAATTTACGATAACTGAAAGTTGTCACAATTTACGTTCCTGTATAAATGATCGTCCATTAGAACCGCTGATAACGCGTTTGGATCTCGATCGATTTACCATCCAACCACGCGCCTCTGCTTACAGGTTTTTTAATAAGCGGAGGTCGAAGCCGCGGGCGAGGAAGAGCCGGAATAAATGACGGCGCGGCGGAGAGGACGAGCAAAAAGGGGCGCGCGAGAAAAAGGGGTGGAAGAGAATAAGAGCGCGGCAAGTGTGGGAGGACGCAGATTACGAGCCTGTCATTCCTCGTATAAGGCGTGAAAGGAGAAACGGCCGAGCCGATGCAAATTCTGCCATAGGCTTCTTCTACTAGCCGTGACAGTCGGTTTCGTTGACCACTCGGTCTCGTTTCGATCCACCCGTACGTGATACCACGATGACAGTTCGTTTAACGGTGGACACGAAATTCAACGAAAATATGAATAGTAAATATTGGAGCTAGGTTTAGAATGATTAAATTGGTGGAATGTTTCATGTACCATATATGTAATAAACATAGTTTATACTAATCGAACATTGATTTTGAATATTTTATTTTGCACGCTCAATTAACTAGAGAATCCTTGAAGAACTACCTTAAATTAACACTGCATTTCTTCGAAAATTATTTAAAATATTGTTGGTAAGCTACTGACAATCTTCTCTTGGATAATATTTATACTATTATAATATTACATATTCTTATTTAGAAAATCATGTATTTTAGGTTTGACATTTGACAATAAATCATTGTTTACCTTACAATTTATTTCTTTAGATAATATGTGTATTATAACGTACTAATATCAACTAAAACAACATTAAAATTCATAAATAAATTTAATAAACATAGTCTATACTAATCGAACAATGATTTTCAACATTTTATTTTGCATTGACTAGAGAGTCCGTGGAGAACTACCTTAAGGCAAAAAATATTCGAAGCTGAATTGCATAATCTCAATTTTGAACATCGAAGGACGATCGCATTATTTTTCGTATAAATACTATACATCAACGCGAATACATCGAGGTCTCTATACAGAATAAACAGTTTCGCAATCGGAACCTGCAGTGTCGAGAACCTGTTTCAGAACACATAACCGGTAAACAACGACAGATATAAATGATCCACCGATGGGTATCAACGAAAAATTGGGTACCGAGCGGAGGTTCGCTTTATTCTCTCAGCCCGGCTCATTATCAATCAAACTCATTTAGCGCGAAACGCTCAACGATTTCGTTTGAAACCGCGTCGCCGTATGAAGTCGTACACGCTTTAATCTCGCCTCTCGTCGAGCGGGCATTTTTTCAACGCATTGTTAAAGTTCACCGGGCCGAGGGTAATACGCACCGGTAAAGTTCAACCGCGCGGACCGAAGAAAATGTCTCACTTTTGTCGGAACGACAGCCGATATATTTCCCCGGCCAGAAACGTAACAATGCTCGGATCTGACTTATGAGAATTCATCTCTAATCCCGCGTCGCTTTATTATGACTCCGAGCCAACGTAATACGTAGCGACGCTCGTGTTTTACAAATCGGTCCGCGTTTCACACTCACTTCGTTGCGCATCGCATCGGTTGCAGCAACTTACGCGTCACGCGTCAACCTAATCCATCGTACACTATCACACAGAAGTTTTTCGTCGGTCAGCGAACTATAATAGTCAAATGAGACTTGGTAATTTAATCTAAACTATCAATATAAGAGATATTTTTGATTAGAAACGTCAAAGGTTTATGTATTAGATTTTTCATTTTATAACTCAATAATTTAAGTACTTAATTATTTCCAGCTTGTGAATGTATAAAGAAATATGTGTTCTTTTTTAATTATTGATGAGTAATCAAGATCCTCAAAGGTGTATGTATTAGATTTTTCAATTTATAACTCAGTAATTTAAGTACTCAATTATTTCTATCTTGAAAAACGTATAAAGTAATATGTATTCTATTTTAATTATTGACGAGTAATTAAAATTAGAAGAAGAGTAAATATTTTAAGGGGATTTTATTTTTTTATTAAATGTGACTTTTTTATTAAAAGAGTTTTATAGAAAATGATTATTGACGAGTAATTAAAATTATAAGAAGAGTAGATCTTTTAAGGGGATTTTCTTTTTTTATTAAATGTGACTTTTTTATTAAAAGAGTTTTATAGAAAATGATTATTGACGACTAATTAAAATTAGAAGAAGAGTAAATATTTTAAGGGGATTTTCTTTTTTTATTAAATGTGACTTTTTTATTAAAAGAATTTTATAGAAAATGATTATTGACGAGTAATTAAAATTATAAGAAGAGTAGATCTTTTAAGGGGATTTTCTTTTTTTAATAAAAGTGACTTTTTTATTAAAAGAGTTTTATAGAAAATGATTATTGACGAGTAATTAAAATTATAAGAAGAGTAGATATTTTAAGGGGATTTTCTTTTTTTAATAAAAGTGACTTTTTTATTAAGAGTTTTATAGAAAATGATTATTGACGACTAATTAAAGTTATAAGAAGAGTAGATATTTTAAGGGGATTTTCTTTTTTTATTAAAAGTGACAATTCTTATTAAAAGAGTTTTATAGAAAATGATTATTGACGAGTAATTAAAATTATAAGAAGAGTAGATGTTTTAAAGGAATTTTCTTCTTTTATTGAAAGTAACAATTTTCAATAAAACATTATTGATAATAAAAATTTGTTTGGTTGATAGAAGGTCGATTTTGCAGAAGTGGCGTTCGGATACTTATAGACGGTAGTGTATATACTGGTACGAGACGTATGCGTGTCGAGATCTCGGCTGACGATGATAAAACGTTCGCACGGTGCTGTTACACGAGACCCGTACTCCGTTTCTGACCGATGGAAACCGTTCCCTTAAGATATGATTAGAGATTTGTTGTGACCGGCAGGCAGAAAGAGTTTCGCCCCGCAAAATTCCCCGGCATTAAGGATCGTGGCAATTAACGGTTTGATCGGTCATTAGTATCGGCTTCGAACAGCGAGATTGATAGATCGCCGGTTTGTCAGAATTTTACAAATACTTAATTTAATATACGTAAAGCGTATTAATATTCGTTAGAGCTCCAAGCTCGCCGAGTCTTATCGTAACCGAGTCCATTATAAACGATTGCGCATAAGTCAAAGGTATTTATACAAATGCCTGTAGATGTTTTAATATTAAGATATTGATTAAATAAGGCAGGGTATCTGGTTAGAAAATAAGGTTCGCCAATGTGTGAGACACATTTCGTCAATTGAATTATTCTAAAACTAATTACGATGTTTAGAATGAATATTTTAGTATTACAATTAGTGCAATTTCGTGGCCATCTGCAAATGAACTGTCATTGTGGTATGAATAAGGNCGGTGGACACGAAATTCAACGAAAATATGAATAGTAAATATTGGAGCTAGGTTTAGAATGATTAAATTGGTGGAATGTTTCATGTACCATATATGTAATAAACATAGTTTATACTAATCGAACATTGATTTTGAATATTTTATTTTGCACGCTCAATTAACTAGAGAATCCTTGAAGAACTACCTTAAATTAACACTGCATTTCTTCGAAAATTATTTAAAATATTGTTGGTAAGCTACTGACAATCTTCTCTTGGATAATATTTATACTATTATAATATTACATATTCTTATTTAGAAAATCATGTATTTTAGGTTTGACATTTGACAATAAATCATTGTTTACCTTACAATTTATTTCTTTA
>SMSR01007456.1:3619-36590 GCA_019453355.1 Ceratina japonica | reverse complement strand
ACTACCTTTCTTTCTAGCAACAACAATTTGAACAACAGAAGAACTTTGTGACGAAATTGTAATATAAAATCTCTCGCCGACAATCCTGTAAACAGCGTACAACACTTTTAACAACGACGATACACTCAACAATCGCGAGACTCTGTGTTAATTTTATAATTACCAACGAATATTTGAGGCGGTATCCGACTCTCGGTACTCATACAAGAATTAAGATGACGATAAGTGTCCTCTAGCAACGACACCTTACTGAAATCGCCCTCCTCGAAGTACGCGTGAGTTATCAACGCCATTTTCACTTGGATATGACCGTACAACGGTAAAGTGCTCAGAACGCAAACAGACTTCTGTACCGTTCCTCTGGTTATGTCCGACGTGCGATTCTTTAATTTCTGAAAGACACACGTCGTAATCTCGGTCTCGGTGAACGCGTCGAGCGAGATCGTTACACGATTTACTCGATAATTTTCTTTATTATACGTTAGAAATACACGTGCTCTCGTTACCTCGACTGGAATTTGCCTGAAGCAAGAAATTCCATAGACTGTCTGTTTCGGATCGTTTAGACTCGGCAAATGGAAGTAAACTGTGTCTTCGTCGTAATTGTGTGACCCGTCGGGTAACGCGAGAGTTGGTAAGTATTTCCAACCCAGTGGACACTCGTTAGGTGTGCCAGGTACCAACGGTGGAAAAGAATACTCTACCTAACAACGAAACACCATTCAATTATTATAAAAATCATAGCCACCAAAATATACCTATATTCATTTTGTAATTAGGCATTTATAATTTTTNGTGTTAATTTTATAATTACCAACGAATATTTGAGGCGGTATCCGACTCTCGGTACTCATACAAGAATTAAGATGACGATAAGTGTCCTCTAGCAACGACACCTTACTGAAATCGCCCTCCTCGAAGTACGCGTGAGTTATCAACGCCATTTTCACTTGGATATGACCGTACAACGGTAAAGTGCTCAGAACGCAAACAGACTTCTGTACCGTTCCTCTGGTTATGTCCGACGTGCGATTCTTTAATTTCTGAAAGACACGCGTCGTAATCTCGGTCTCGGTGAACGCGTCGAGCGAGATCGTTATACGATTTACTCGATAATTTTGTTTATTATATTTGTGCTCTCGTTACCTCGACTGGAATTTGCCTGAAGCAAGAAATTCCGTAGACTGTCTGTTTCGGATCGTTTAGACTCGGCAAATGGAAGTAAACCGTGTCTTCGTCGTAATTGTGTGACCCGTCGGGTAACGCGAGAGTTGGTAAGTATTTCCAACCCAGTGGACACTCGTTAGGTGTGCCAGGTACCAACGGTGGAAAAGAATACTCTACCTAACAACGAAACACCATTCAATTATTATAAAAATCATAGCCACCAAAATATACCTATATTCATTTTGTAATTAGGCATTTATAATTTTTGTATCTCATACGTTTACCAAATTTTTTGTCAACTTAAACGTAAATAAATATTTAAGAAAATTTTTTACACACATAACTAAGAATTGTACGAAATACATATTAACGAGTGTATCGAAAAGAAGACTGGTCTTTAGACCGTTCGTTTGACTAAAAAAAACTTACTTGACACCCCTTTTTATGATGAAACCCAACGACAATTACGTGAAGTATAGGTCCGACCGACTCGGCCATATTTCTCTTATACACTTGCCAAGTACATAAAACTAGTAGTTACACGCTGATCACAGAAATTTGTTGCTCCGCGTTCTGTTCACCGCGTTCATTTTACAGACAAATTTTTATTAACAGTAGTCGAACTACGTAAACTGTTCAACAGTCAACGCTGCTGACAAGAAGCACGTACAGTTCGACGTGAAGACCACCATCATTGACGACCATCGCCATCACCTGCTCGTCCACTCTGCCATCGCTATTACCAACAATACCAACGACAACTATACGTTTTCACAAAAACAAAATACGGAAGTACATACGTCACCAGTGGTATGTGTACGTACGTACACAAATTATTAATTCATCGTCAAGCAATCATCGATTCGTATTTTTTAAAAAGATAAGTATACTTGTCGCGACACTTTCCCGGAGATTAAAAAGCTATCTAGCGCCTCACACGGGAAACAAATCTTGGAATTTCTTTTATCGGCGGTTATTTCGAATCGAGGAAGTTACAATGATACGTAAATCGTAAGCATTATTATTAAAGAAAATAAAAATGCGTTATATACAATTCGTCTAAATTGTTCTAATTCATTCTTGTTCGGGTTTCTCAATTATTATCCACATGATCGTCAGAATTACCTCCCACCGGAGACCTTTGAACAATTGCTCGGACGGTCCGTTCCCTCGCTTAATAAATGCGTCTGCAGGAATTCCTTCTTCTCCGAGTTTTTTCGCAAACGCATTAAGCAATGCCTTTGCGTATCCCTTGGCTTTATGTTCCTCCATAGTTTGTAGAATTCCTACTGAAAACCAGTTGGGTTGCATAACCCAAGAGACCAAGGAATCGTCTTTCTTTAAACACAGTCCTAGTCCACCATTGAATTCTACCACTGTCCTTAAATATTTCATCGATATCTCGGGGTCTACTGGATCCCTGTGTGGCCATATCGAGTTTATCAATGGTACGTCCGACGTATTTAAAGATCTCACGTAACATTCATCTGGAATCCTAAGGAGAAGAGACAGAAATCGTTATTCACGATGATCAGGTGATCGATCGTTATAGGCATACCGATAGAAGTACGCAAATAATACTTTATCTCTGATTTTACACAATCTTCCACAGACTTAAGAAAATAAGTAGACGTGAAATACTGGATTGTTCTCACTTGTTTTAAACGGTCAAGATTTTGTATGGTAGAAAGAATGTTAGGTGCAATAGATCCGTGTACTGTCGCAAAATATACTTCCCGATTCCAATCGATTACATCAGTTTCTCTTAATGCTTTGTTTAAGATCTGATCGTTCGGATCTAGTGTCACTAACACTATTGTATAAAATCCAATCTGAAATGTGAATATTAACAATGTGAAAATAATTATTAAACGTACACATATTCTATCGTCATATACTATATATTTAACTATGCAATGTACTTACGTCGTTTATTCCAACAAAAGTACCGTCCTCATAATTTCCGTATGGACAATAAATTTGAATTCCGATATTTGGATCTCGCTTTTTCCACTTGAGACTAATTTCAACCCAGTAATAATGCTGCAAGTAGAACAAAGTAGAGCGATAGAAAATGTGTCTATTACACAACGTTCAGACGCTATCAACTATTTTATACTTACATACGCATAACACGGCCATTTGTATTTGAACTTATTTTGCAAAAGATTCCATTTTTCCATTGGCAATGGTTGCAAAATATCTACAGCAGGAGTTTCAGACATTACGAGTAGGATTTATATTAATACGACGTAGTTACTGCTCTGAGTGATTATCAAATAATTAACGATGAAAAGGCGTGTGAAATAAGATATTGAAGACTCTCAAGTTTCCTTCGCTGATATTTATTTTTGAGTAATCACTGATATATGTTTTTTATGAAGATAAGTATATAGTTACTTATCATACGACACTTTTCCGCTGAGATTAAAAACCTGTGTATTATAGCATCTATAATAGGAACAAATCTCGGAACGTCTTTCACTGGCGGTTATTTCAAATCATAAGCTGATAATTTAAATATTTATTATTGTACAAGTTATATAAGAATCAGTGACTGGTAACATAAATTAATTAGCGTTTATTAACGAAAACAAATCATTTTATATACAATTCACATCTTTAAGATTATAAGATCTAAACTTGAACGTACAGAAGAGACTGAAAATATATATAGGGCAAGAATGACTAATAAACACATATATATATATACTGTTCACCTTAATTGTTCCTATTTATTCATGTTTCAGCTTTTCAAATTGTATCCACGTGAGCGGTAAAATCACCTGCCATCCGAGATGTTTGAACATTTTTTCAGAGGGTACATTTCCTTGTACAATAGATAACGTTGCATGAATTCCTTCTTCTCCGAGCTTCTTTGCAAACGCGTTTACCACTACTTTTGCATATCCTTTCCCTTTATGTTCTTCCACAGTTTGTACCATACCTAATGTGCACCAATTAGGTTGCATAGCCCAAGAAACCAAAGTATCATCTTTTTTTAAACCTAACCCTAGTCCACCATTGAATTCTATCACTGTCCTTAAATATTTCATGGATAACTCAGGATCTACTGAATCTCTATAGGGCCATATCGAATCTATCAGTGGGACATCTGACGTATTTAAAGGCCGTATGTAACATTCGTCTGGAATTCTAAATGAATACAAAATAAATCATTATTCGCTCTCCTTGCACAACGATCGATCGACGAACAATCGATTTCAGCATGCTTGTATAGAAGTAAGCGCGAACATTACCTTACGTCTACTTTTATACAGTCTTCCGCAGATTTAAAATAATGATTGAACGCTATCGCATTACTCGTTTGCACTTTTTTTAAATCCTTGAGATTTTCTATGGAAGAAACGACACTAGACGCAATAGATCCGTGTACTGCAGCAACATACATTACTCGATTCCAATTGATTACATTAGTTTCTGTTAACATTTTGTTCAAGACTTCGTCGTTTGGATCTAACGTTAATAACATTACTACATATAAGCCAATCTGAAGTGAACGAACGTATAAATAATGTTAAAATAATTATTCCACATGTACGACCGTTCCATTATTATTTATTTTTAAATACACAATGTACACACACTTCAAACGATTTTGGGCCAATCGTGGCGCCACGTGAAATTGAAATTGGCCCAAAATCTTTACGAGGTATGTGCAAATTTTCAGAACGCGAGATACTTACGTCGCTTATTCCAACAAAAGTACCCTTTTCGTAATTTCCATAGGGACAATATATTTGAATCGCAATACTCGGATTCCTTTTTTTCCACTTAAGACTAGTCTCAATCCAATAATAATACTGCAAGGAGAAATGTCTATTACATAATATTCATACATTATCAACTATTTTATACTTACGTACGCATAACTCGGCCATTTATATTTGAGCTTATTTCGAAGAAGATTCCATTTATCAATTGGCAATGGCTGCAAAATATCTGCACTAGGAGTTCCAGACATTACGAGCAGGATTTATCGATAAGATATAGTCGCCAGTCTGAGCGATCGTCGAATAATAACTATTATTATTAACTATAAGACAGAACGATGTATTGAATATCCATTTAAGTTTTCTGCGGTCTGAGATACGTGTCGTTTACGAAGATAAGCAGTTTCTTATCACGACACTATTCCAGAGACTAAGAGACCATATCTACATATCACACCTAATAGGAAGCGAATCTCGTAACGTCTTTGATTGGCCGTTATTTCAAAACACGATCTTAGCTGTATCAGATTTCTTATCATAGAAGCCGTAAAGATCAGCGACTGGTAACGTATAAATTAATTAGCGTTCATTAACGAAGTTCCAATTTATTCCTGTTTTCGCGTTTCGATCCACACTATCGGTGAAATCACCTGCCATCCGAGACCTTTGAACATTTTTTCAGATGGTACGTTCCCTTGTACAATAAACAGCACTGCAGGAATTTCTTCTTCTCCAAGCTTTTTTGTAAGCAAATTTACCACTACTTTTGCATATCCTTTGCCTTTATGTCCTTCTACGGTTTGTACAATTCCTAACGAACACCAATTAGGTCGCATAGCCCAAGAAACTAAAGTATCATCTTCCTTTAAACATAGTCCTATTCCACCGTTGAATTCTATCAGTGTACTTAAGTATTTCATAGATAACTCAGGGTTTACTGGATCTCTGTGTGGCCATACCGAGTTTATCAATGGCACGTCTGAAGTATTTAAAGGCCGTATGTAACATTCATTTGGAATCCTAAACAGACAAAGGATAAGTCGTTAATCTCCTGGCATAATGATCAATTGATTAATTATTCTCGGCGTGCTAATAGAAATAAGCAGACGTTACTTTGTCTCTACTTTTACACAATCTTCTGGAGATTTATAATAATAATTAAATGCAAATGCACGGCTCGTTTGTACTTTTTTTAAACCCTTAAGATTCTCTATGGAAGAGAGAACATTAGATACAATAGATCCGTGTACCGAAGCAAAATTTATTTCTTGATTCCAATCGATTACATTAGTTTCTGTTAACATTTTGTTTAGGATCTGATCGTTTGGATCTAACGTCAATAAGACTATTGTATAAAATCCGATCTAAAATATGAACATAAAAAATGTTAAAATAATTAGTAAATGTATACGTTCGTTCCATCCTAATTTATATTTTTAAATATAAAAAAAACGAGGTACATACATGGTTTATTCCAATAAAAGTACCATTTTCGTAATTTCCATAGGGACAATATATTTGAATCGCAATGTTCGGGTCCCTTTTCTTCCATTTAAGACTAGTCTCGACCCAATAATAATGCTGCAAGTCGAGCGATGGAATATATCTATTACATAATATTGATATATTATTAGTTATCCTATACTTACGTATGCATAACATGGCCATTTATATTTGAGCTTATTTCGAAGAAGATTCCATTTATCAATTGGCAATGGCTGCAAAATATCTGCACTAGGAGTTTCAGACATTATGAGTAGGATTCATTAATACGACGTATACATGCTACTACTCCGAGTGATTATCAAATAACTAACGAAAGGGCGTGTTCGTTAATAGTTGAAGAAAAAAATAACAGATATAATCTTTGACTATATATATTAGTCAAAGGATTTAATATAGTCTTTCAAGTAATCCCTAACCGATATTTACTAAATTCACATTTATTGACTCTTAAAAAAACAACAGAAGCTGATAAAAAATGTATAGGCGCAAGTAAAACAGTGAATAAATTAATGCATCATTTCCGTCGTCCATGATCGTTTCAAATGTTTTCAAATCAAATGTACATTACGTACACATACAGAATACATATCTACAGAGAGAATTTATATATATATATATAGAGACAACTACAGCCACCGCTTACTGGTGCACGTGCATAAAGGTGCGTTCATTCGAATGCAACTTGCATAGTACCTTTCCAGCTACAGAATCCAATCGCGGATGATTCCGATTCGAATCGGAATATTTAACCGTATTTGCTTGAAATTCTTCTTTGTCCATCTCGCAGTGGAGTCCAAAAGACCATTGTGTACAGTTCTGTTTTATTATACGTAGTACACATTGACAATCTCCGTTAATGATTTTTTCGTCACGCGCGGTTACAAACTACACAGCTGATTGGTGTTTGGTATTCTGGCTGATCCCGTCTCCTTTTTTATGGTGCATTCCATTAACGTTTCTGTGCATATTCTGATTTGTTTTCGACATGTCTATTGTTAATCATTGCTACGATTCTTGTCGTAGTGTTCTCTTTTAATTCTATAAATGATAAAATGTCGAAAATGAGTTCGAAAGATAAGGACAACAAAACGTTACACGACAAACTGAAACAATTCTTTCGTATCAACAGAGGTGATTTTGTGAATACAACTTTTCTTATAATTCGTAATTACATTTTATTAGCAACAACGCGATCCTGACACGTGCACTCGTAACGTTCACAAAGTTCTCGTCTCGTTCTCCGTAAAATACGATGGAACGTTGCGGCTCGTGTGCATGCATGTATCATTTTTTATTATTAATACATTGTACATCGGTGATAAATCTTTTTCTAGGAAACTATAAAAGTCGCGAAGATTTTACGTTAACTCACGATCTCGAGAAAGAGATCAGTCCCGAGAGTCCTGCGCATCATCGCACAAAGGCGATCAAAGATCTGTGCGATGCGGTTCTTAATCAACAATGGGAAGACGTACGTAGCAGATCCGTTTCAGTGATAAATTCGACAATGATCGACTATGTTGGTGTCTATTGTTTTCTTTTTCGCGTTCGATTAGAGGGCGGCCGAGAGATTATGGTATTTGGTACAAGATCTTTTGGACAAAGAGGTGCCCCGCGAACACAGGCACGTGACGTTAAATTTTTTGCGATGCCTTGTTCAAGGTCAATATTCTAAACTGTCTTCTCTAATGAGAGTGAAGTTTTTCATGGTCGTTAAGGAGCACGATATTCCCGAAGACGTCGGTCCCAGGTATCGTACCACGAGATTCGAAACGGGACAATTAAAAACGATTCTGTCGCTCAAGGATTTCGACTGAGTTTTAAACGATTGTACAGACTGGAGCTTCTACAAAGCTTGACGGAAAATGGGAAAGACATATTACACTTGGAAGAACGAATGGGACCTTTCTTGTTAGATTGGATGCCTACCGTAACAGCGGGAGACGGGAAGAGAGGCGCTGAATTTTTGTCCCTTCTCGTCAACGTTATCAAATTTAACTCGGCGTACATCGACGAAGATATCGTATCGGGCCTCGTTCAGTAAATGTTTTTTTCGATTCAGTATGGTGACGGCAACGATCGTCGGAAGAGACGCGTCATACTACTTTCACACGTTTACGTTTTTCAGGTACATTTGTCACTTGTGCTATTACAGTAACAGCAGCGAGGTCGTCTCCGGCTGTTTAGAAGCTCTAGACGCGATTGTTTGCTACAGTAATTTGCAATCTGATTCTTTACAAACCTTTATCATAGCGTTGTGCGGAAGCGTTAACGTCGAAACGTATTGTCAAATAAGCTGGAAGGTAAATGAGAAAAAAAGTTAGACTCGTAGCGTACCTCTTCTTCTTCTTCTTCTTCTTCTTCTTCTTCGGAAACAATTTGTATCGAAACAACGTTTTTAATTCAATTCTTTTAGATCATGCGTAATTTATTGGGCACGCACATGGGTCATTCCGCTTTGTACACGATGTGCCGGTTGCTTCAAGACACGAATTTTCAGCGCGACGTTCGCGTACTCAGAGGCGCAGTATTTTACGTCAACATGGGTCTCTGGGGTCCCCACAGGATCAAAAAGTTGGAATGTACTCCGACGTCTGTTTTACCCTCGTTTTACCAAGTGAGTAACGCGCGCGTATATCGTTCGTTACGACGCTTGTCTGTTGTCGACGCTTGTCATTTCAAAACGTAGTTCTCGGACGAAGTACGAGTAATTCGTTGTCTCTCTCTCTCTGTTTCACGAGGCTTTGAAATGTAATCATCCGATCGTCATGTACGAAGTCGTATTGTCGATTCAAAGGCTGGTGAACAAGTACGGTGCCGAGTTGTGGGATCCCACGTGGAGCATTATTCTCGACATTATTGAAGAAGTTATTTCTCACACAGGTAAAATATATAAATGTTACGAATCTCTTAAACGAGTACTTTATTATTAATATTCTATTTTCTTTTTTCCTTTTCTTTTCTTTTTTTTTCTCTCCTAGAGACTAGTAACCAGCCGGCGACCAGACAAGTCTCGGTCAATTTGCACGAAACGATAAACAGCATCGAGAATTTACTGGACAGTGGTCATTACAACGGTTGCGTTCAACGATTTTACGATCTCGTCGAACGTTGCAGCGACACGAGACCCGTGAGTCGTACTCGCGATACGAACGCGAGTCAAACATTTTTTACGGAAACGAAGTTTAACGTTTCTTTTTTTTTTAGGAATGTTCTGTTTTGAGACTGATCGAGTATCGAGCGCGTACCGTGGGACCGACGCATTACCAGTGGCAGCCCAGATTGGCCAGTCTGATGGAACGGTATTACAAAATCGAGACGCGTACCAACGTCAGATCGAAAGTTCTCGAAGTTCTGACGAACGTCGTCCAAGTCAATAGGTATCGTCGTTATTTTTACTTTATCGATTACGATCCGTCGGTCGCGATCCAATTTCTCGAGTCGTTTCGAGCAGATCCAGTTACGAGGACGAATTGATCGAACGAATAATCGTGCCGTACTTTCAACACGTCGACGCGGATCCCGACGTCACGATTCGTAACGGCGTTGCACACCTACTCGTCGACGTTTGCTCCGAGTGCGACACGAAGAGATGTTTAGAACTTTTAGACATACTAGAGAAGGTAAGTATTTATGCTTTTAAGACGCGTTTTAAGACGTGTGCCGTCTGGCGAGTATACCTTGTAGAACGTACTCTCTCGTAGATGATCAACAAGCCTTTCTCTTCCGACGCTCCGGTCGTCGCCAAAGAGTCCGACGTCAAAGACGTGAAAACTGCAGTCGTCGGCGTGATAAAGATATTGACGTCGAAAATTTATCGTCTACCTTCGAGTCACGCCGTACGCGCCTACAAAGTTTTGGTGAATCATCTGGAACAACACTATAAAGAACAGTCTGTGTTTCACGACGTCTCCACGATTCGATATTTGGTAACGTATATACGGCGCGTAACAACGTTGAAATTTCTTTTGACACCTTTTAACGCGGCACGCGAGCGTCTAGTAAAGCGTGTCGTCGCGCGTTGCAGATTTTCGAATGCTTCTTAAAAGTTCGGGCGAACAAACTGTATCACCTCGGATTTCCGGATCCTCAGACCTCGGTCGTGACGAAGTTCAGTCCGTATTTAGTGTTGGAACACGCGGCAACGGAACGCGTGAACAGCGGAGGCGGCGGTGGTAGTAGTCCACCGCCGCCAGTGAGTCCAGCTCCTTTGCAACAACAACAACACTCGTCTTGTCAGATTACTCACGTGTCGTTGGCGCACGCGTGCAAAGCCGTCGTGTCTTGTGTCAAGTCGGAGAAAGGTTTGTGTTTAGCGCGCTTCGGACTCCGATTGTTCGCAGCTCTCGTTCAAACAGTCGATTTCCTCCTAATCTCTATCGTCTTCTTCTCGCCGCAGATTGGAAAGTTTTACATCTCGTGTTGAAGGAATTGCCTCAAGTAATGCAGAACAGAGCATTGATATTGTCGCGGCACAAGAACGACATCGATCACTTTGCGAACGCACTTTGTTCGATGGTACGTCGTCGCGTCGTATTTCTTCTTCTTCTTCTTTTTCTTCTTCTCTCGCGACGTTCAAACGCGTATAACGCGTATATATATTTACAGGTCAGCAACAAGGATCTGAAACTTCCAGAGTCCCTTTACAGCGTTCCGGCGAAATTTACTATTTCGGAATTTCGAATTCACGTGTTCCCGGTGTTGGCCTCGTTGGCCTCGTATCACGCGCACCTGGAACCCAATCTACAACAGCGTTTGATAAAATGTTTGGAAGTAAAAAAAAAAAAATGTTATTTTCTAATGTCGCGTCGATCGGCGGAGTCGAACCTTCGGTATTGACGATCTCGCGTGTGTATCTCTTCTTCAGGTCGGTTTAACGGCAAAGTGCGCGAGCCAGTGCGTGACCAGTCTCACGACTTGTATCTTGGAGATGCGAGACACGATGAACAAACTTTTGTCGGAGGTGCTGTTGAATTTATCGAAGATCTCGGCAACGGTGCACATAGCTATACCGATCCTGGAATTTTTGTCCAGTGAGTACCGAGTAAGAGAGGACTTTCCGAGCGCCGAGTGGCGCGCCGTACTCTCTCTCTGTACGTACTTCTTTTTCCGTTACAGCCCTCACCAGACTTCCAAAGGTTTTCGCCAGTTTCATCGGAGATCAATACATGTCGGTGTTCGCTATTCTATTACCGTACACGAACCCGTTCAAGTACGATCATTACACGGTGTCGTTGGCGCACCACGTGATCGCCGTGTGGTTTTTAAAATGCCGACTACCGTTTCGACGAGACTTTGTCAAATTCATCACTACCGTACGTACATCGCAGATCTGTGTTATTGTTATCGTCGTTGTCGTTACGAACGAAGCGGCGGCACGTGCGCGTGTAACAGAAAATTATTTGACAAATTCTCCTCGACTACTAGGGACTGAAGGCCAACGTCATAGTTCCCTTCGAAGAAGGACACTTGATGATGAAGTCGGATTTTAACTTTGTAAACGAAGATTCTTCAAACAGAAAGCGCAGTTCGAGTTTAACCGAGCAGGTATGCGAGAAATCGGACGATCGTCGTGTCGCACGCGATACGTCGCTTTCCGTCTGTTGTTGTTACGTTTCTAAATACACAGGGCAGTAGAGGTAGAAGAGAGAGGCCGATAATGGCCAATCGCATGATGGGAGACAACAATAAAGTAGTATCAAGTAAGCAGGCAGATCTGAAGCCACCGATCGACGAGGGTCTAATGACTTTTCACGTCGAGCTCACCGAAACTTGTATCGATCTCATGGCACGATACACGTTCTCGACTTATTCGGCGAGACCGAAGAGGTGAGCGAACGCGTTCATCGATTTTTCCCTTCGTATCTCGTTAGACTATACGCGAGAAGCACGATGAAACGCGCGTTCGTCTCGTAACAGGCTACCGGCTGCCGACTTTCTGCTCAAAGAGGGTCAGTCGATGACGTGGTTACTCGGCAACAAGCTCGTCACCGTGACGACGAGCGGTTGCAGCAACAAAGCGATGCGAGGCGGTCTTTGCGACAACTGTTGGGTCGCGTGTAAACCCTGCTCGCGGTCTCCGGACGACGCGAGAGCGTCTCGGTCCGATCTGAGACGAGCTTCGAGTACGGAGGTAAAAACTCTTTGTCGTACACTACGCGCGATACACACAGTATTCGTTAAAGTAACGTTTAAAGTACGACGTCGTTTCGTAGACGGCGAGTAGAGAGGACAAATTGTCGAGGCAGTCTTCCGGAGGTGGTGGTGGTCATCACGGCAGCTCTACCGGAAATACAGCCGCGAATTCGCCGACGGACGAGTCGAAGAGAACGTCGTCGGAAGATCATCCGGACGCGACGAGGAGTTGTTGTGCGCCGGAAAAATTGGACAAGGATCAAGCGGCGGCGGCGGCGGAGTCGTCGTCGTCGTCGTCGTCGAAATTGGAACAGATACTCAATAGCGAGAGACAGGAGGAACACGTGCTCTGCGCTTGCTGGTGTCAAGGTTGGGCCGAGATATACGTGCGCAGACCCACGGGCGACATGTCTTGGATAATGAGAATACAGAATTCGATGCAGTTCGAGACGAGCATAGATTTTCCTGTACACGACGTTATGGCTTTGTACAGGCTGAATCAATGTTCGGTACAGAAGCAGCAGCAGCAGCAGCAGGAGTCGACGTCGGAGTGTTCCGGCGACGAAGCAGAGGTGGTGACTCCGAGAATATACGTCGCGCGTGTGCGTCGAAGTAAAAGCACTTTACGGTATTGCTTGTTTTACAGGTGGACACGGCGGACAGAAGCGTGGATCGACCGCGCAACGATTACGTCGCGAGATCTGTGACGTCTTCGTCAGTGGCGTCGGGCCCGATAGCGATACCCGGTTCACCGGCACGACCGAGTCCCTCGAGGCAGAGTTCGCGCGACAGCTTAGAAAGTTTAGAGGACGGCGACGACGGTACGGATTACACAATATTCTGTCGAGACGAACGCGTCAACGAAGCGTATATTAAAAAACCTGTTGAAACTCTATAGATTTACGCCGTTCTCGCAATCCGGTGCGCAGATCGAATTCTAGTCCGGAAATGAGTGCCAACTGGAAGAATCCGTTTCTGAACAAGGAGAAGATGAGCTTGCAACAAACGGATCGGGATCCACTTTCGTCGGCGGACGCAGAAGTTAAACTCGAAGCGGAATTAAAGAAACACGCTAAAAATGCGTATACGAAAGACATGAGGTACACGGTCGTTTCGACGGCAATTTCGCGTAGTACTTTATTTCTACGAGTATAAAATATGATACGTGTACATTTCTACAGAGTCAGTTGCGAAGCTATACCGGAGGAGATGTTCGGTATGGGTACGACGCCTCCGTCGGAAAATATATCGGATCATCCGACTGCGTTGCGGTCTCAACGTTCTTATCCAGGCGCGACACAAGTGTCTCAAATAATTTCGACTACTGCTACCACCACCAGTAATACCGTTCCCGCGTCTCCTACCGCTGTACAGGTATGTACAAAGATGAAAAGAATGAACTCGACCGCTACGTGCGTACGTCACGTATGTTTTCGATCTCTGTTCGACGATTTCTCTGTATCGTTCTTCGTACACGTTTACGCAGCAGGCGCAGGGAAGCTTTTTGGGAGTACAGGGACGCGCGACACAAATCCAGTCGTCTACTTCGAAGCCTCCGCAGTCGCCCACGCAGATTTATCCTCGGTTGTCCGGTCTCGATTCCGGTCAGAAACAAACGCCACTGATGGTGGGATCGGACACCAAACCGCCTATCGGGCGCAATCAATCGGTGGACAAAGTATTACACGCGGCGCTCGCCCGACTACGACCGATATTTAATACCTCGCCTTATCTTTGTTGTATAACGAGAGCGTTGTTTTCCCCCCCAGCAGAAAGACGAGAAAGCGGATCCCTCCATGTTGCCTCCTTTGCCGTTACATTTTCGCGACAGAGGTCACACGATTTCTGTGATGAGTCCTGTGAAAAAGTCTCGCGCGGAATGGGACAACATTCGCAGAGGAAACTCGCCGCGAATAAAGGAAACCTCCAAGACCGGCGTCAATCCTAGGTAAAATACAGCGCGAACCCGTCGCCGAGCTATTTTCGTTTCGACGTGTACTACTAAAAACTTTTTGTTACAGCTTTGTCTTCTTGCAACTGTATCACACGGCGCATTTCGGCTCACCTTCGGAAAAACCGTTACTGGTACCACAAACAACGGCTGTGCAAAGGGCAGTGACAAATTTAGACAGGATACAACCATACGAAACTCATAAGATCGGCGTTCTCTACGTCGGCCCGGGACAAGCTTCTAACGAAACCGAAATTTTAGCCAATCAGCACGGATCTCTCCGATATACAGAATTTTTGCAACGACTGGGAACGTTGGTCCTGTTGAAGGACGTCGACGAGAGCGTGTTTTTAGGGGGTTTGGATCGTAATGGCGAGAACGGGAACTTTGCGTACATATGGCAGGACGACGTTACACAGGTGAAAATGAACTACTGTATATTTTTTTTTTACTACACTCCAAATACTTGTCCCGATACATAAATATTATCGTATTAGGTGGCCTTTCATGTGGCTACGTTGATGCCGACGAAACTGAGCGACCCAAAGTGTACGTCCAAAAAGCAACATATCGGAAATAATTACGTTACCGTCGTTTACAACGAATCCGGGGAACCGTACAATATACAAACCGTCAAAGTACGTATTATCGCGTACGGTACTCGATTTTTTAGAACTACACGACTACGACAGACGAACGATTTTTGTTCAATTTCTCACAGGGGCAGTTCAATTACGCGTGCGTCGTGATTCAACCGTTGGATCACGGTACTAATCAGGTTACGGTTCAAGTGAAGGAAGAATTGGCCAAGCATATTCGACACGGCGAACCAAAAATTATCTCCGACCAAAATTTAGCCATTTTGTCTCGGCAACTGGCTCTTCACGCAAACGTATGTCATTGTCTTACTCTCTCACGAAGAATAAATCGGTATTCCTTCACGGTCGACGTTAATGATTCTCTGTGCTCCCTTTGTGTAGCTCGCTTCCATGATCTCGTCGTCGTTGGAACAAAACAGGCATAATCCGTACGCCTCTAATTGGCTGGAACGTTTGCGACACATCAAGCGACTCCGAAATCGTGTTTTACAAGAGTCGACGCACAACAATCCCGATGGAGCGACCGACGATTTATCGCCGAGATCAAGCAACGTGTCAAACGATCGGAAACGTATTTATATAGACGATTTTACCGAATACACAACAGTGACTCGACCTCAATAAAAAAGTGACTTAATCGTTGTTATTTATATGATTCATAATCGTTATAGATATATATATATGTAATTTATTAATCCGATAATTAGATATTCTCTCTAAAAATCGTGAAAATTGTAACAGCTATACATATTTTTTTACACGCAGCAATTTCAAATTTAGGTTCCAGCTTCAACATTGATCCAGCGCGTCGATTTAACAACGTCGCGACAAACGAATTAAACGATTATGTATTGTCACTGTAATATAGAACAGCATTATTCGATGTATTTTGTATCGAGGCTGTAAATAAATAGATGACGTCTTTGAGCTTGATCGCGCGTCGAGTACTTCGCACACTCCAAGAAAAGTTACAAATACAAGTATTTATTCACAAGACTAGGATCAATGAAAGTGTAACAATAATTAATTGTATACATATTTACAACTGAACATCGAATGTTATCTGAGTGTTTCTTGTCTTGCTTAGCTCGAGCCACGAAATTATTACACTTTTGTACATTTACGGATCATCCTCGTGTCTGCTCGTGTCTCATACTATACTAAACAATTCAATTCGAAATCGAGCGCTGAAAATGTGAGACAAAGGAACACGAGGCGAGCCAAGGCGAGCAGTGAACGGCGGCGGCTCTCGCTCTCGTCGGGCTCGTCGGTTTTGTCTCACTCTCACGATGAGAGTGTATACGTCACGGTCGGTATACGTAGAGCCGAACGATACTTATATATACATGTGAACAGCGGCAGCGCCACCAATAAACCATAAAGAAGTTTGTATGAGAGTTACATACATACATGTAGTCAGAGCTCTGATGTAGTACAGAAAATCATTGACAGGTATAAGCGCCTCTGGCCGCGTAGCGTAGAAACTCGCGGGTCGATTTTCCGTAGACGGATCAACACCAACGACGGGGATCATTGCCGTCAATCTCGTTTGTTTCGTTTGGCGATTCCAAGTCCGCGGTTCGGTCCAGTTCGGTCCTGTCAGATCCTGTCAACTGCAGGTGAACAGAAGGGGAGCGCAGAACGATCGAAATGGTAAGTTTACTCGAGATCAATATAAATCTACTACGATCGCTCGAACGTGTGTCACGTTTTTCGATAACGATCGTTTTTTGATTTCGTAGTCGTTCACAGAGAAACTGTCGTCGATCATGCAGAGGCCAGGACAGGACCCCGTTGCCAAGGACGATGTAGCTTGGTGGATGAAGTACGCTGGCCGAGGACTCGGCACCGTGGGTAGTTTACGTACGTTCTCCTAAAAATGTGTAATAATTTACATTGCGGCGCGTAGATCGTCACAGAGTCGATCCAACGCAATAACTGTTTTCCATGAAAAGACCATGGCAGAAGAGTCTGTACGATAACAATAACTTTTATAGACGCAACCCAAGATCAACGTACGACACATGTTTATAGCCTAATCGTTTGTACCGATTCGTTACAGTCGCAATTTTTCTTGGAGCATGGAACTGTGTATCGATATTATTGGGCTCCGTGAGTTGTCTAGTCAGCGGTATGTGGCAAATGGTGGCCGGTTTTGTAGTTATAATGATAGAGGCCCCTTGTTGCTGCCTGTTTATCGACTTTGTACAAAACTTGAGCGATTGGGCAGAGAAGAGACCATACTGGAACAGAGCAGCCGCGTACTGCATGTAAGTCGGACGACGAGTTTGTCCCGTTTCATATTTAAACTACATGGTACAGCGATAGTTTTGTTTCCTTTACCGTCAAGTTCTATCGATCGTATTTAGATATGTTTTTATCTATTTTTTAGAATGGCGGTTCCCCCCGTCTTCCTTTGCTTAGGAATGGGTAGTTTACTCGGAAGCGGTTTGATATTTGCGACGGGCGTGATATACGGACTGATGTCGCTCGGACGGAAGTAAGTTGACTACGTATTTCACGCATAATTCTGTGTGAAATGTGATTCTATTAACGTTGAGATTGTGCACATGTCATTGATAACACGAGTCGACAGTTGCGAACAGGTGAACAGTAAAGTACGAATGATGGCAATCATTTTTACACGTCTGTTTCGTTTGAGAAAGCTGAAACCCGGGTGGCGTGTCATAACAATATATGCACATGTTGTTGGCTTGTGGGCGGAAGAGTAACTTTGTCGTGTATCAAGTTCCTTTGTGTTTTTTTACACCCGAATTTGTTGTCTGTGGTTTTTGGGTCCTTTTTATAATACGTAAATTAACTAACATGAATCTCATGTTTAGTAACGCGAAGTTTTATATGAATCGTGTATGGTTCGTGCGAAACAACGAGATCGTACGTCGCTCTCGTTTCTCAAAACAGTAATCCAATTTATTAAACTGCGACGATAAAATATATGTGCGCTGAATGTGTGATTCTTAATTTTGTTACTAATACACTAATCGCAACAGAGGAACCAGGCCCGACCCAGCCGGAATGACGTCGGGCGTGAGTTCCCCACAGGGTACCGTACCCACTGCTACAGATCATCATACGACTCTTGTGGAGGATCCCGACGTCTGGAGGCCTACATAAATCGTCAAACGTGTTCATTGCACCACTTCACTGACCAGGCAATAATAGATAAAGTTCAATGTCAATTTTATGTTTGTAGTCCTTTTCCTAGACACATCTGTAGTCACATGTGTTTGGTCTGCGCGCGTTTGTCTCGCCGCCAAGTGCTCTTCGCGCGAGCACGAGTTCATTTTACCCGACGTTACGACGTCGAATCGTCATTTTTATATAACGGGCTTTTTCACGTTTCGCACAAGCGTATTTCATCAAGTTTTTTTATCACACGCGGTTCGTTACCTGGTCGATCAATGTACGTGTTCTAGACGTTCTTGTGTAAGTTAGTAGTACTCGTAAATCGACTGTGCTGTAATTAAGGCTTGCACGCGTGTATGCTTGAGCTTAATAACGTTGATTCACATATTTTACGATTTTCTTCTTCTACTTGGGTTTAACACACGTAGTTTTGAACCTACCGCGTTGAAAATGCGTTTCCTTACTTTCTAAACAAGATATACACACACGATTAAAATTAACGACGTGCATGTGGTCGCTCTTCTTTACTAAATACCCGCGAATTGTAGCATACAATTTTTCCATTACGTTATTCTATGAAATATTTAGCAATTTACCAACGAAATGTATGAAAATTTTATACAACAGTTTAAACGTTTTATAGACACAATTAAATGTAGACGATTGACAACGTATCATTTATCTTTAAAAAGTTCTTGTATACTTTGTAGGTACACACACATTGTTTATGATAAAATGACCGTGTGTATATATATATATATATATATATATATATATGATAATTGCTTTATAACTTTGCGTCCTTGAGCGGTCGCAGAAGTATTAACGTCTCGCGGAATTTTTTAGGGCACCTCTCCGTGAAATGAGATCGGCGGCGACGAACGTCGAGGTCCCTTCGTCCAGTATGGAAGCGACGCTCGTCGAGAACGCTCAGCCAATGGGATTTACCAATAGACCAGATAGTAATATTTAAATGAAAAATACCGATTTGGTAAACGAATTCATCCTCCGGTGCGAATGGTGACGAATGTGTGTTGATTCGGTGAAAGTAGTCGATGACCGAGCTCGTAAATATGTATCGTTTTAAATACCTCTCGTCGAATTCCCTTTCGTAGGGCGTAATTTTTGATTTAGTATCGGTTAAAAATTCTGGTATCGACAGTTCTAGCAGTATTTTAATAATGGAAATACGCGTGATATTTGAATTTGAAACAGCGCGTCAAAGTCGAAGACCGCCGTGAAAAATGTGTTTCATAATTATGGGCTTGGTTTTTTTGTGGTCCTACTCGCGTCTATCGTGTGTCATAATGCTCCGGGTTAATGAAATTAGCGATAACGAAGGTCGTCCTGGATTAATTGATTTTGGACGTCGTTGTTTATTGAATTCTTACGCTTAATCGTAACGTCACGTTTTAAACGAGAACGACACTTCCAAAATCAAAAATCCCAAGATTTTGAGACAGACTCGTTCGCAAGTCATAGAAGACGAAAGTCATATCGTTTTAGCTTTACTTTGTATCTCGTTGCGTACACGTGTGTACGTGTCACGGGGCNTATGGGCTTGGTTTTTTTGTGGTCCTACTCGCGTCTATCGTGTGTCATAATGCTCCGGGTTAATGAAATTAGCGATAACGAAGGTCGTCCTGGATTAATTGATTTTGGACGTCGTTGTTTATTGAATTATTACGCTTAATCGTAACGTCACGTTTTAAACGAGAACGACACTTCCAAAATCAAAAATCCCAAGATTTTTAGACAGACTCGTTCGCAAGTCATGGAAGACGAAAGTCATATCGTTTTAGCTTTACTTTGTATCTCGTTGCGTACACGTGTGTACGTGTCACGGGGTGAGTCGTACAGTTGGAACGATCAACTCGACTCTCTTTTATCGTTCGAGACGGGGAGAACTGATTCATGGTTAAATGAAACTCAAATTACGTTTCA
The DNA here is from genome assembly GCA_019453355.1 of Ceratina japonica. Classification (NCBI taxonomy): domain Eukaryota; kingdom Metazoa; phylum Arthropoda; class Insecta; order Hymenoptera; family Apidae; genus Ceratina; species Ceratina japonica. The sequence goes on along the minus strand of SMSR01007456.1, from coordinate 16,407 downwards.
AAGGAACGGTAATAGAGCGTGGCAATAATTTTCTTCTCTTTCACTTACATACATTACGCGTATATTTATTTCTGAACGAGGCTACAGGGAAATGGTTTGTTTAACTTTTAGCATTTCTTCCCTTCTCTCGAACAGAAAGGAGATACGCGAACACAGTCCCGATTGCATGAACTGTTCTGTGTNTACACGTGTGTACGTGTCACGGGGTGAGTCGTACAGTTGGAACGATCAACTCGACTCTCTTTTATCGTTCGAGACGGGGAGAACTGATTCATGGTTAAATGAAACTCAAATTACGTTTCAAAGGAACGGTAATAGAGCGTGGCAATAATTTTCTTCTCTTTCACTTACATACATTACACGTATATTTATTTCTGAACGAGGCTACAGTTTGTTTAACTTTTAGCATTTCTTCCCGTCTCGAACAGAAAGGAGATACGCGAACACAGTCCCGATTGCATGAACTCTCTGCCAAATTAATTGCATACACACACATTTATTTGTATACGTATCGATGGCTCGAGATGCAATTCCTTTTGATCAATTTATTTTACGCGTACCGCGTTGTCCTTGACAATTTGAACGGCTACGGGTCCCCTACGTTTTGTTGAATATTTTTCCTCGGCGAACGTCATCTCCCTATTGTGCGACGTAAACGCTAAACGTAGAACTACGGTATTTGCATTTTAAAACCATCGATATATATATGTATATATATATACACATTTATTTGTAATAATGTTACGCAGCGCTAAAATCTATCCGGTAGGTTACTTCCATGTTATATCTTTGAAACTCTTCCAAATTCAACTGTTCCGTGCTTCAAATTTGTTTACGCTTTCTACGGCCAAATATGTATACGTACGTATACGGATAGCTCTGTAAAAAATCGATTGACCGCGAGAGACTCTATGTGATACGGCAGAGAGAACGATCGTTTAGTTGTAGTAGTATATTTTATCGTGTTTGATAGAATAGTTTGATCAACGTGTTTTTTGCGAATACATTGCGAAAACATTATGTTTTACGATTATTCCGATATAATGCGTCGGACGTTATTTTCGACTCGAAACTGCAGTTTCAAGTAGCTGTACGTATCGATTACTCTCATAGGTTTTTTAATTTCTTCTCCCCCTCGTAAGTCTTTGACGACGATGTATTTTAAATCCAATAAGCATTTATATTTCTCAATCGAAACTGTCAAACATTTACTCGACCATTATTCTACCCCTTTCTACATTCCTGTTTTTATTTTTAATTATAATTTATTTATCAAGAGTTGTAAGACTTTAGGAACGTTCGACGAACAACCGACTCCTCACTCTTTCGGTCTTGGACGATTTTCATACTGCGTTTTGCCAAATAAATGCAATTGAAACACCGCTCCTAGTATGCCCCTGGCAGCGCGTATAGGTTCGTCATCGTACCGCATAGGACGTATTGTAAAGTCACCGTTTTGTGATTTTCGTTTATTGTACTTTCATTGTGTGATCGTTTACTGACACTGATCAAGAAGATCTTGAGCAATTTTCGTTCGTTCGTTCCTACGTATAATATAGTATATACTATAGAGTACGTAATGCGCGTTAATTGGCGCGCAAGAATTAGGAGCGTGCACGGATTACGCGTTGCACGACAACTTTCTGTACAAATATATGTGTATCGAAACATTCACGAGTTCCATGTAACTATATTATAATTACCATTGTTTGAGAATCATAAAGTGCTTCTTGTACATGGAAATTGTGTAAGTTGTTGCCGGTAATCATTGAGAAAGAGTCCTTCTGTACTTACATTGATATAACGTCATCCGCATCGTCATTGTCGGTGTCAAATATTTTCATGTATATGTAACAATGAGATTGACAATGAAAAAAGTGTATCGATAATAAGACAGTAACGAGAGAGAGAGAGAGAGATTTTGAGTGAGAATTCTCTTGTACATCGATTGAATTCGTTACTAATCCAAGGAGACGACGACGTTAACAAGACGAGAAACGAATGATGTAAAAAAAAAAAAAAAAAAGATGACTTGCACGCGTCTGCGGATTGATTCTATCGACATAAGTATACAGGGACAGAGATATATAATCGTTGCAATTCTCTGTGACAAGACGCGCAATGTGTTCAACATCGTTCGCCGATAGATTATTAATGGTTCGCGTATAAGAGTATATATACGCACGCTGTCTTCGGATTGTAACAAAAAATAGATAATATGTGTAGACAGTTGTCGACTTCCGTTAAAGAGGAAACCAGTCCGTGTATATTTATTAACGTAATGCTTCGCTGCACCGTCATCGATTCCGAGGCTGCTTCGAACGTATCTCATCTGTACACGCGTCGAAGTCCTAAGGAAAGAATAGAGAGAGACTCGTTTCAAACATATCTCCGCCACTCTTTAAAACCGTCTCGCTAAACGTGTTTTATTTTCCGAGTAGAATATATTTATAAAGAACAGTGAAATAGATACGAATATCGTTACGTATACGTAACGATACGTATCGTGTATTATAAGTGATGACAAGTTAATGGGCTTGACTACTCGTTACATACATGTATGTATACACCTATAACCAATGTATTAATAAATATTGACATTGTATCGAGGATATTTTATTCTACTGAAACATATCTAAAAGGACTCGATCAAGTCGAAAGTATATATATACATATATATAAATGTTATTTTAATAGTCTCTTATACCGTATATCGTTTGGAATTTTTGTTCAATTTATAGAATTAGAACTTTTCCAAATACGTCAATTTCAACGAATAAAGTTGAAATTTGTCATTTTCTTTTACCGATGATACCTAGTTTCAACGTTACTCCGTCCGATACGAAGATTTTCGAGTGCGGAAGTGATTCGAGCGCATTCGAGTAACGTACGTGCGTGCGACACTTGGCAAACGACTGCGAACGCGACGTAAACAAAAGTGCAACGCGGTTGAACACGGTTTTCGAGGAGGCTGGATCGTTGATATCGCATCGGTGAGTTAATTTGGTTAGCTTTTTCAGTCTCTCCGCTGCTCCCAGTGCTTTGGTTAAAACGTTTATATAATTATAAACTGTATATACGAATAGCCTGTGTTGTACGCGTGAATCGTGTTTGATAAAATAGGGATAAACAAACAATATTTGTATGTTAAAGGATTACTTTTATTCGTACATATTAAAGATAGAAATAAATTGCAAATAATATATGCTATTCGTACTAAATTAAATGTATATACTTACATTAGAATATACAATCGTTAAATGTCCTATAATTAATGCTAACTTATATATATGTATGTATTTGTATCTCATCGTGCTCAATAATACGTATCGTTTAGATGAATAATAGAAACACAGACGAAATTGGTTCCGCAAAAAAAATAGAAATTAAAAATACTGTTTGACACATGGTTCGTTTGTAACAAGAATAATTTCGTGATCAGTGACAATCTGGTCAAAGTTCGATCGTCGGTAAACCCGCGAGAGCGTGCAGACTCGAAAAATCGTATTTTACAAGTTGTCAAATTCATTGCGTGTGTATTTATTACAAACGAACAATTCGACTGTTAACTTATAGGTATCAAACACGCGTACAAACTACGTACTGCATCAGTCGTATATCTCGTTCGTTTACAAACTACTTCCTGCACACTATTTAACTAAAAAATGAAAGAAGTGGTAAAAAGAGTAATATATATATTTTCTATCGTAATAAAAAAACAAAATGAATACTATACGCGTTTCGAGACTCGGAATCTCGATACTCGTTCGATCACCTATAACAACTTTCGCTGTATACCCAATTTTTATTCTACAACGACACGTCTACGGATCTAATTCCGCGTTTGGCTTTATACTTAGAAATCTTTCGTTTATTATCCTATTTAAGTCGTAGTCGTCTCGAGGCACGGTATATTATCACCTTTATACAAATACAATATGGGTGTTCTGGTCTGGAAAAAGTTTCTTTAGGAAAAGTGACACAACGACGTGTTTCTTTAATATCTTTGTATCGTCTTATACTCACAAAGCGTAACTACTCGTCGAGGTACTCAGGCGCACCTTTTACAACGCGTTATCTTTACTATACGTATATCGGATCAGAGAGAGAGAGACACCAGCTGGCTCCTCTCCCCGTTCGATTTCGTGAATATACTATCGTAAACATGATCTATTACTTTTATAAAAAGATAAGGCGATGTATTAAAAATATTCTCTCTTTTAGATTTTTACTCGGTTAACGATTTAACGTTAGAGCGGAACGAAAACCCAATACCGTGTTACCATTTTTCAAGACTAGAGGAAACAGAAGTTTCGTTCGCGAGTTCGTCGTATACCACTTTTGCACGAGCACGAGTTACATGTGTAAATTTTGTTGATAACCTTCGACCTCGTTGTACATCTTCCTGACCGCGTCCCGCGCGTCGTTGGACGTGTAATTCTGTACGGCCGGTGCAACTTTGTTGCTCGGTACGACTCCGTTGGCCAAGTGCGCTACGCCGTTCTGCAACATGCGTCCAGCGGTACCGTTTGCCATGCCGTTCTGCATACGACGAGCGACGCCGTTCTTCTGAACTTGCCTCGCGTTGTTTCTCAACCCGTTCGCGATCTTCGCCGCCCCTGCAATTCCAAATTCGTTTTGCTCCGTCCGTTCGACGCGTCTTCGTTCACCTCGAGCGAGGGTCATCGACTATGGGAACGACACTTACCGTGCACGCTTATTCCGTTCATTTTGTTTGTAGCGTTAATCACTTTCTCCGCGTTCGATTCGTCGTCGACGATCGGATCGGGAGGAACACCGTTCGGCGTAGTTGGTCGTAGATTCCGGTTATTGGGTCGCACCGTCGCGTTCGACTCGTTCTCGTTCTCCCTCGGCGTGGCCGGCGATTCGGGTCCGCGCCGTCGATCGTTCTCTTCTTTGCGCTGTGTTTTCGTCATTAGTCGATAAAGCGCTGCCGCGAACTCCTGTTGCACGCTCGGTACGTCCGTGTCGCCGTCGATCTAAAAATTGTTTGTCCGTGTAAAACTCACTGCATACGTATTTTACGGCGAAGACGAGGAAACCGCGACGAGGGACGCTTACGATGGTCAGACGACTCTCGCTGTCGAGGGTCTTCAGCATCGGCAACGAGACTTCGCGGAAGATCTCTAATCTTTTCCTAAACGCGGAGACGGTGTCGTCTATCCTCCCTCTGCCGAGTTGTAGTTTCGAGCAGTCCAACAGCACCAACGGGGGACGCTGTCCGAACTGATTAAAAAAACAAAAAGAAAAAAAAAATCGTATCGCTTTCACCTTTTAGATATATTTTTGTATTACAGGTTCGTACCAGGCGCGATTACCTTGTTCTCGAATTCCTGAACTTGATTCAAGTCTCTGGGATAACCGTCTATTATTATGCCGTCGGTGTCGCGATTCGCCGTGATTTGCTCCTCTACCACTTGCATCACGATGTCCTGCGGGACCATCTCGCCCGACACGATCGCGTCGTTCACGATAGTGTTCGAAGTCGCCATCGTTCGAAGCACTCCGCCGATGCTCGCGTGAACCCAGCCCGGCATATTGGGAACGGCCTGGGTACACAAGTTCTCTTTGTTGCTTCCGGGACCACCTGTACACCGCAAAGATGCGCGGGTTTCACTCGAAATTCCCCTCGTAAAAATCGCTCGGCTGTGAACGCGAAGTGCGTTTTTTTTTTCTCTCTCTCTTTACCTATGACCCAGATGAACGCGGGTAAACCCTTTCTTCTGGGCTTTCTCGAGGTCTCGGACGATTTCACGTCGATCGAGGGCGCTACCTGGGCCGCCGACTCTTTCCCGTGAGACGGTGACTTCCCGACGATCTCCGAAACCGATTCCTTTCTCCTCCTCTCGACTTCTACCTGCGGTTCGAATCACGCCGTGAACACGCGAACGACGCAACATTGGGGGAAAGAAAATAAAGAAAGAAACAAAAAATCAGAATCGTGAAAATAGCTCACTTCCGCTTCCAACGGTCGAGGAACATTTTTGTCTCGCACCTCGCCGCCGGTCGACAGACCGAGGATCTTGAAAACGGCCTCGCGAAAGTCGACGTACACCTCGCTAGGATTTCTCTCCCCGTTTATCTGTAATTCACGTCGCATGAGTACGCCGATTACGAACAAATCTCACGATTTCGACGGTCGGGTTCGTTCGTTCGTTCGTGTTCACCTCCAACAAAATACCGCTTTGATCGAAATACTCGGCGACGGGCATAACGTTTCTGTAGAAATTGTAAAGTTCCATTCTCGCCAGTTCGATCACTACTTGTCCGAGTTGCGCCCCAAAGTCGATCTGCCTCTCGAGGATGTCTTGTCTCCACGAGACGAGGATCACGCCGTTCACAATTTTTATCTAAAGACAAATAATCGCGTAAAACTTTATCGTCGCGCGTTTCGGTTCGTTCGACATTTTTACGGTATACCATACCGCACGTATGGTCGTCGCGATTACACGGACGAAACGACGACACTCACTTTTTCGGCGTACTCGACTACGTCGCGCATGTTTCGCGGATATCCGCTGACGAGAAAGACCTTCGAACCCGGTGACATTTTGATTTCGAGCATGAGGACCTCCGCGACCGTTTTACTGCTGAGCTGCCCGAAGTCTTGCATATCTGTCGGAAAACGTAAAGACCGTCGTGCAAAGTTTCGATCGCTCGACTTTAGAATTTGTAGTAATTAGTTATATTTCCCGTATATACCGTTTCCCAACGCGTACTGTTGTAGGAGGTCCATCATGTTTATATGCGTTATGCCTTTCTTCTCTTGCGTCAGGCTGTCGCAGTGTGTCACCTTTCCGCTGCCGGGACCGCCTGGTGGCGTCGGTCAAAATTGATGTCAGAAAAATGTGCAGTGCACAACGAAACTCCGATGGGAATAAGAAATACGAACCGAGGACGAATATGACCGGGACTTTCGGAACTTCGAACTTGACCGGTCCGACGTTCTGTTGCGGGAAATATCCGTCTGGAGGTGTCGACAGCAGGCCTGCCTCTCCTCTCCATTTTCCCGCGCTTCGAGCATCGGCTTCCTCGAACACCTGCGATCCATTTTGTTGATCTGCAACAGAACTCTCTCTCGACGATTCAACAACGAGAACAACGAAAAGCATTGAGTCGTCGAACAGTTTGAACAGGTTTGAACTATGAGACGCGATCCGCGGAGGAGTCGGTGGAGTCGATTCCGAATATCGGGACCGGGACCGATCGTCTGAGTGCCTCGAAATCAATGTTTGTCCACAAACCTCTATATCCAGATTAAATTTTAACATCGCGCGCGCGTGCACGTAACCGCGCGTCGTCGTAATTTCTACGTACACATTGCGTGACACGATGTACGAGACAACGGTCTCCTTCTGCATACACTTGATTTAAATATTGACGACTCTACGAGAGATATAACGTGTTTATATTGACCAGGCGTGCGCGCAATTTGTTTCGCCGCATTGTTACGAACGAACAAGAGGTAAATAAATTCGTTCGAGCCTACTGGTGGTAATTAACGCGACGCGCGGCAATAACGACGACATCGACCAATCTCTTTTAGCTTCCCCGAATACGTATGAAATCAAAATGTCGGATAAAATGTTTTTGTCCCGAAACTCGTCTCGATTTTCGTCTTGGCCACGAACGGGATACGACGTAGCTTTTAAACCTCGCATCGGCCGGGACGAGAAACGTATATAATTTACGAGTGCGAGGCATATTGACACGCCGCCGCGCAACCTGATTAGCGCTAATAATGCATTACGCGAATAATATACGACGACGACGACGTGTACGAGCGGACGAACAGGATTTCAATTAGGGTCGACTTTTCAATTGCAAAATATCGAGCAGTTTCATCGTCATAAATAAGTTTTGTATTAATCGAAAAATGTTTTTCCACGGTAACGCTTGTTATCCAGAAATTTGTAGTAGTACAATGTTTGACGAGATACTTTAGAAGCGCGATCGCGTCGTTCGTTGAAATTAAAACATTTCCGTGAAACAAGTGAAAGCGGAGAGTTCACAGACGCACTTGTTCATCTTATCTGAATTTTACAACGGCGGAGAGCGTCGTGTAAAGGTATCGTTAGCTCGTTCGATATCGATTAACCCGTGTACGTAAGTAAATTACTTACGGTCTTCTTTCGACTCTACTCCGGAGAACCGTGTCTATCGCGTTCACGTGTGTATAGATCGCAAACTTTTTATCGCTACACTACGTAACACAACATGGTTTTTTTTCTTCTTTCTAGTACGACTACGAACTGAAAATCATTTTTAAGGCACAGAAGTTTCGACGACGGGCCAGGCTCCGGTAAACCTCGTCGTTTAATTCAAATTCGATTACGACCTAAACATGTCAGAGTGGACGATACTCGTATACACACTCGTTTTAATTTTTATATAATTAATATTAAATTTATTTCAATTTCTAAACGAACCGTCGTACACGCGATCGTTCGTACCCCTTGACAAATGATCCTTAATAAAGTTTTCTTTCATTTATGAATCTCTCCTTGAGACCTAGTTTTTGTTTGTTGCTTCTTTCGCGCAGAGAACGGGCATAAACACGTTATTGTCTAACGACGAACGTTACGAAGTTATTTGAAATATTGATTCGGTTAGGCGAGTCACGTCTATAGAAATTCCCTTGCCCCCGCCGAGATCCTCAATTTCTACGTTCACCGCATAATCGTATTTAATAAATCTAAATTACTAGCTAATCGCGTATTGCGACACGCACACGTTTTACATTTTCCACTCGTCGTAGTATATCTGAAAAAGCTTGTCTACGCGTAAACGTTTATCGTCCGATCAACCTGGTGAAAAATTCAAACGATAAAAAACAACGTGTAATTATGAACGGAGCGAATAACGTGATGGAAGTCAGTTATGAAATTTCAATTATGTACGTATGAAAAAAAAAAATATAGTTGACGTTTTTAGCACCTGTGGCTTCGAGGGTCGTTTCAGTGGTGGAAGAACAACTATAATAATTGACGCGTCGTAACTGTAAGGTTCGGCCGGGTAGCCGCATATTTCATTTATTCCGTGGGACAATGAACGCGCGTGAAGCGCGGAGTCGAAAACAGTTTTCGCTCTTTTTTCGTTTATTTTGGGAAATCGTCGGAAAGACTGGTGATGGGGTCGATCGACTAACACGCGGAACGTCGAGGAGTACAAAAGGTGTCACGAGCGGGTCACACGTGCATCTGAACGTTTCAACTTAACGTCAGACGAGAAATTGTATAAAACATTTTATAACGGCCTTTTCATTTTATCGATCGAATCATACTTTTTATCGCGACACAAGGATTAATATAAATTCGTTAATTAGAATTTCTGTCGCGTCGGTCATTCTAAGACGTAACTCGTATCGACTGTTTTTAATCGCGTTGCCTCGCGTTCTCATTATCGAACTCGCTCGATTTTAACTGGCTGTTTGTAATTTACCAACGCCGCGAGCCTATTTATTCGAAATATCTCGTCGGAAAATTAATTCAATTAGGCGATATTAAATATCGAACCCCGTGGCCGACTTCGACAATCGTATCGCGAACTAATTCGCAAAATTGCGAACGAGAACGGGGACGAGGGTCGATGAGGCCCATTTTTTCTCTCTCGATACCTCCTCGATCCTTGACGTGGACGACGCGAAATCGCTTGACCAAACGAACGTTATACTTTTCTTAGAATTCTTGTCTAACGTTCGAGAAAGTTGGTACCTCGACGTATTATAAATAAAAAGAGAAAATTAAAACGACGTTGGTCCGAGATATGAAAACTTAATTCGTATTGATTACGACGAGTTTATAGGCAGAAACAGACGAACGGTCGCCTGACGCTCGCTCGGCGTTACACCGCGTAAACAGTGAAAAGAAGCGTGTAACGTAACAAAAATTATAGGTAAAACGGAGAGTAAGGAGTACGGAAGGAGATTCGAAAGAGATTCGCGGCGAGTACTCACCAGTGTCCAGGCAGATGCCCATAGTAGGTCGTTCGAAGGATGCCAAGATCCTGTCACGGCCATTTACTCACATGGTTCAAATTAACTAAATGTCACTTCCTCTCCGATTCGCGTCCCCCGTCGGGAAAACGACCACGTCGCGCGCACACGATCGACAACTTCCTTCTCACATAAGACACTTTTTTCGTTCACTATTTCGAGTACTAGTTCCTCGTGGCCAGTTCGGTACCCCACACTTTTTTAGGGTAGGAAACCCCTTTGGACCGCTGGAATCGTTCTGTTGCAGAACGAGTCGGTCGAAGATCAGTAGTTTTATTTGTTCTACACAAAACTCGACGCACTTTGTTTTAATTCCAGTCTCGACGACGGACTCCACTGCAGATAGAAGAACCTAGAAGACAATCGTGAAAGTCTGACGAATTACACGGTTCAGGTGTACGAGAACTAGCACTGGTAAGGGTATCACGCGTGTCTTTCAATCTACCTATTATCGAGTAAATAGAATATACAAAGAAAAATTCTTTAAAATCTGTATTAACGTTCGACAAGTTTATTAAGCGACGAATAATTGTCGTCAGATACCGCGACGATTCCGTAGCAGTTGTCACAGAAGTATATCGTTTCTCTTCGTATAGAAAAACATTGTTGAACACGAGTGGCGTTAGAACTGTAACAATAACGGTTTCGAATCGAGAAGCGGTCTTTTGAACTCGTGAACACGCCGCGTTCGACACTCCCATCGATCAATTCCGTGAACTTACGCAATAAACATTCCACGAACGTGAATCTTTGTGCAACCGGGCGGTGTTCCACGTTCGGTGTCCCACGACGATTTCGATGGATCAGCGAAACTGAAAACGGTAACGGAGCGCGTGGTACAGCGAGGAAAAAGCACACGGCCGACACGCGACCCTTCCGGAGCGGTACTTTTCCCGATGACGCGGCCCGATAACGCTCTAATACAATGGATTGTTGGAGTTGGAAACGACTAGAGGTCGGTAGCATGAGTCAATCGTCACCATAGATACGCCCATGCGCAGCTAATCCTTTCCTTTTCCACGCGACACACACGTCCCCGTCCATGTGTTTTGCATACATTTTACCCTGCGGTTGATGTGTGTGTGTGTGCGGCCGGGCACACCATGTGCGTGAACCGGTGTTCAATGTCAAGTTCTCGTTGATCGGACCGAGCTCGAAACACCTGCCCGACTAAACGCATTAACCCCGTTTTCACGCTCGTTGCAATGCGTACCCGCAAGTCTTTACAAACACGTTTGAAAAATTCATTGGCTCGAGTCGAATTTAGACGATCAGAATTGATCAGAAGGCAATAAAGCATTTCCGCGTGAACACGATTATTTCAAGGTGCGAACAAAACAAGACGCAATCTTCGAGTCAGCGATACGCGCGATACGTCTCGTGATCTAATCTCGGGTACGGCGACGGTGTCTGACCACGCGCGTACCGATTCTACTCAAGTCTGACATTTGCCTTGAATTTCTACTGCCCCGTCCAGAGACACACGCCTATTCCACTTAATTAATTTATTTTTCTTTTATAAAACGTACGTTCTCGCACGTTCGTCACGAAATATTATTTTACGTTCTACGAATTATATTTTCAAGCGCTTTCGAGTCTCTAATCGTTTTATACAAGAGATATCTTTTATGAAAAAAAATTTGCAATTCTGGTCGGTAGATGTTATAACGAACGTATACACCGAATCCTGGCTACGAAAACGTATTCGTTACAATTGTAATAAATTCGTATGTACGTACGAATTGGTATAGTTTCGTTTCTGGAAACGAGTGACTTGTCTGGTTTCTCGCTAGTTTTGCATAGTTTATCAATTATCATGGGAACGCGAGCTTGAAGGTTGGTGTATAATCAACAACCGACCCCTTCTTCTTTCTTGAACGAAACCGACGATAGCATTTGGATAGGTAAGCGCGCTCGGCCGCTTGGAAAATGTCCGCAACGTTGACGTCGGTTGAATTATTGAAAATGTCCGTTAGACAGGTGCCTCACTCTCATACGCCTATGCATAATTCTTACAAGGTAACTCGTTTATCCACGCCCTCTTCCCAATGACGTGCACCGACCGTCCCGGGCGCACGAATTCCCTGAGAACGATTGTCCGCGGCAGCTTTCTTTTCTCAAAAATCGTTCGCTCACCCTACCGTCCCACGTCGTAATCAGGACACGGATTTCGGAAACCGAAACGCGACCGCGACAGTCGAATTTATTTCATAATGTTTCATACTACGGGCATTTTGTTTTTTATTTTAAAGTATGCTTAGAAAACTAATTGGGCGTAAGAAATCGGTATGAAAGTTAATATTAACGAACGAGTAAGACACTTCACCACAAGTAGTAACGTTTGATCGAAGTAGCGAACAACCTTCGACCCGATTTGACGGTTATGGAAATCACGTATCGAGGTACGAAAAGTAGTTGAGAAAAAAGTTGAAACATTAATTTTCGATGGTTGAAAACCAAAAGTTTACAGACAGTTAGGTGGTATATTATACGGTATCGTTCGCGTTTCGTTTCGTTTCGTTCTTCAAAAGTACGAAATTGATATGACATTCCAACTTGTATATCGTAATCAACAGAAATTGACCAACGGCCGAACGAGTAACAGCCGAATTCGCTTGAATCATTTAATGTTCCCCTCGACCTTGATGCATAAAACAGTGGTTCGTATGCAACTTTTAACAAGTGCACGAGCATTTCTATTATATATTATTCTTTTAACGTCACTCACGTCGTCTTCTCGTTCGACGTAAAAGAGAGATTGACATTAATTTCA